>JAODAL010017980.1:0-76055 GCA_025379985.1 Phyllomedusa bahiana | reverse complement strand
ACCATTTCAGATAGGTGTTTTTTTTCATTTTGGGCACAGGGTCAGCTTTGTTTAAATAGAGCCACCTTACACTTAAATTTGAATACAGCAATTTTGAAGTTCACCGCAGGTGTATTGATAGGTTTTTCAAAAAATACCTTTTATTACCCAAAATTGTTTTTAAATACTGTATTGGCACGTGTTGCGGCCCTAAGTTTTTTTAAATAGCCACTTGTACGACAATTTTCTAGCAACTGTTCTCGTTTGTCATTGCTACAAAAAACACAATTTCTCATCCGTGTAACTTCTGAATAGTTTTATTGTCTGCTTCTGTGTCCGGAAAAGTCCATCTGACCACCGACACATGGACTAGTAAGCACAGCCAAGGCCGCTATATCTCTGTGACAACTCACTAAATTGAGCTGGGTGTATGTCTCTGGTGGTGACGGTGGATCTCAGGCTCGGCGCACGCTCTTCAAAACCGCAGGGATGGTGCAGGCTCTTTCCCCCCAAGGCCTCTGGTGGCATCACATGCCCAGAGAACCAAGCCGTGTTGAAATTAATTTTGTCTTGGAGACCGTCCACACACAGTCAGGGAGCTGTGGATGGCCTCCGCAATGAGACCCGAGCGCAGCTGGGTGACAAGAACCTTGTGCCAGGCAAGGTGGGGTGCGATAACGGTCGAAAATCTGCTGGCCTGCCCTTAAGATGGGTAGGCGGAGCACATCCCTTGCCTGGCACATGTCATAAACCCTCGCGTCCAGAATTTCTAAAGCGCTACCCACGTCTGGACAGCCTGCTGAGGAAGGCTCGAGGTCTGAGTTTGCACTTCCGACGTTCGCACCCTGCTTCGTCCCGCCTGGCTGCGTTGCAGCGTCAGCTTGGCCTCCCCGTCATCCATCTCATTGTTGACGTGGCAACACACTGGAACTCCACCCTCCACATGCTCCAGCGATTGTGGCAGCAGCGCAATGCCATGTGACGCAGTACGAAGTGACACATGGCCTGACAAGCAGCGGTGCGGACCTAGGGGTGTTGAGCCACCGAGAGTGGAGGCAGGTAAAAAAGAGCTCTGAACCATCCTTTCCAGTTTTGAAGAAGCCACCAAAATGGTCATGGGGATAATGCCCTTGTCAGCATGACATTGTGGTGATCTTAGTTCTAAAATGATCTTTGGGACACTCTGAAACATCAGGTCCCGCCAGCGACGGAGGAGGAGACGGACACAGATGCGGACAGGGACCCCTTTTCTGTCCGTTGAATCTACAAGGCCCGACAGTTTCACAATTTTATCGGTCTTCATTAGGCAGTGGTTCGGGGTCCAGGGCTATTTGAAAAGCGGCGCATCAGCTCTCAGGTGCATCATCTGAGGCAAGTCAGGCTGTGTTGAAGCTGTGGCCGGAGGAAGCAGGGGAGGAGTAGAGGAGGTATTCCTAACACCGACGTTACCGACGTCCCTGCCTTGGAAAGGGGTTTGGCGCGAATTTGAGGCGGAGGAGGAAGATGAGGAAATCAGTTTGCTAGTGCCCCTCGACCCAGGGGCATGGGAAATAAAGCTCCATCTCCACATAGTGCTTGGATGCTCCATTTCCTCCAACATGATTCCTCGCATTAAAGCCATCAAAATGAACAACAGTTACGGGGTGGTCACCCCCCCCTGGATCCCCGGTAAAAACAAAACTCAGCACTTTCCTTCCACCCACCCAAATAGAGAGTAAAAATGCAGGAAATGGAGACTTTGCTGATTGATCAACTGGAGACATCTGTTGCGTCTGCTTCATATTCTGCAAATGTCACGGTGCTGGTTTTGCGGTGTGGAGACTGTAAAAGACACCAAGGTTTCATGACAAAACTTTATTCCATTTACTCACTTCATCTTTAGAATTTTTTCGCACTGTCAATGGTTTTGGGGTCATGGTGCTGTGAGATACAGCTATAAAACATGGTCCTTTGGAACAAAAATGGGGCTTCTAAGTGGCATTTCTCCCTCACAATTTTTAACAGTGGCTGAGAAGTCATATTTATAATTTTTTTGGGGTCCCTGGTACTGGGGAATACAGCTATAAAACATGGTCCTTTGGAACAGAAATGTGGCTTTTAAGTGGCATTTTCCCCCACAATTTTTAACATGGCTGAGAAGTCATTTTTATAATTTTTTGGGTCATGTTGCTTTGAAATGCAGCAATACTACAGGTCCTATTCTAAAAAATGTGGTTTCTAACAGACATTTGTTCTTCACAATTGTAAAAAGTGGCTCAATGGTCATATTTTGAATTTTTGGGGCCATTTTGCTGTGAAATGCAGCTAGACTACAGGTCCTATTCTAAAAAATATGGTTTCTAACATACATTTGTTCTTCACAATTGTCAAAAGTGGATCAAGGGTCATGTTTTGAATTTTTGGGGGCATTTTGCTGTGAAATGCAGCTAGACTACAGGTCCTATTGTAAAAAATGGGGTTTCTAACAGAAATTTGTTCTTCACAATTGTCAAGAGTGGCTCAAGGGTGATGGTGCTGTCAGAAACAGGAAATGTAGGACACTGTTAATGGACACATATTGCAAAAGACTTGTTTTTGCAAGATCTTTAACATAGCTAGCAATTCCTGTAGTGAGACAACCCATTTAATACAATTAAAAAAAAAGAGAAACAAAGATGTGGTGGGATTCTATCCTATTTTAAAAATGTGTTTTCTAGAATTAAACTACAAAAAAACTTGCATGTTCAAAATAGCTGATACAAATATTCCTCTGAATTGTACAAGGGAGGTACAGGAAGACTTGAACAATGTAGGTTAACCAGGACAGTATAGTCAATGTCCAGATCAAATAAAATGGTGGTTCAAAGACTCCTTTTTTCCCGGGACTTTTAAACCGGGGGTCAGACAGGTTTAATGGTCATACTGCGGTACAGGACAGATATAGTCAATGTCCAGTTCAACTAAAATGGTGGTACAAAGACTCCAACACTTCCGGCACTTCCGGCACTTTTTAAATCTGGGGTCATGCAGGTTTGGGGCTCATGCTGTGGCCCAGGACAGATATAGTCTATGTCCAGTGAAACTAAAATGGTGTTTTAAAGACTCCTTTTTCCGGCACTTTTTAATGTGGGGGTCATGCAGGTTTGGGGCTCATGCTGTTGGGCCCCGGACAGGGATAGTCTATGTCCAATGAAACTAAAATGGTGGTTGAAAGACTCCTTTTTCCGGCACTTTTTTAAAACTGGGGTCATGGGAGGTTTTTGGGGCTCATGCTGTGGCCCAGGACAGGTATAGTCAATGTCCAGTGAAACTAAAATGGTGGTTCAAAGACTTCTTTTCCCAGCACTTTTTAATCTTTGGGTCAGACAAGTTTAATGGTCTTACTGTGGTACAGAACAGTCAATGTCCAGTTCAACTAAAATGGGGGTTCAAAGACTCCTTTTTTTTCCCGGGACTTTTTAATCTGGGGTCATGCAGGTTTGGGGCTCATGCTGTGGCCCAGGACAGGGATAGTCTATGTCCAGTGAAACTAAAA
Organism: Phyllomedusa bahiana; assembly: GCA_025379985.1. Taxonomy (NCBI): domain Eukaryota; kingdom Metazoa; phylum Chordata; class Amphibia; order Anura; family Hylidae; genus Phyllomedusa; species Phyllomedusa bahiana. The sequence continues at coordinate 72,562 of JAODAL010017980.1, read as the reverse complement.
TGATGGTTTAAAGACTCCTTTTTTGGTACTTTTTAATATGGGGTAATGCAGGTTTGGGGCTCATGCTGCATTTTCCCGGACAGGGATATTCAATGTCCATTCAAGAAAAATGATGGTTCAAATCATACTGCCTTCAGGCACTTTTTAATTTTTTGGGTCATGCAGGTTAAGGTCAGGCTGTGGGACAAGACAGGATAGTGAATGGTCTGTGACTTTTTTCTGTGACTTTTATAACCAAAGTGTTGCCAAGATTTAAGCACGTATCCATTTGACTGTTTTGGGGTGTTAATTTTCCCGCTTCTCCAGCCCTGTTTGGGTGTAAGAATGAAGGTGTTGTTCCTTTCCCATAGACTTTAATGGTCATCGGCGGTAATCTATTATCGACTATCGGAAATCGTCTTGATAATTGCCGATATCGACTATCAACCCGATGACGATAGTCGACGTAATCGCTCATCACTATTGCAGGACCATCAGGCCTATCATTGTTGGGTTGGTTACCTGTCAATCTCAGTACTGAATAGCGTCGCCAATCTGTTCTTCAGTGGTTAACGCACCCTGCATCCAGCGGTTTTATCTCCTCATCCTCACAGTCACGGCCACTAATGTTGTCATCATCATCTTCAGCATCCGTTCTACCTGAAGCAAAAGAATCCCAAATGTCAACCCATATACAGACCACTGTGGATAGTCCATGTTCTGAAAAGCTTTTTGATGACACAATGCGGTTGGGGTCAGAAGGCATTTCAAAAGATCAAGAGGCCAAAGATAATGATTTTGTCTGCTCTGATGCTCAATTGCTGATGCCCTCAGAGCAGAAGGAAGCTGGTCAGTCGGCACAAATCCCGAGCGGTCTGCAACGCCTTGCAGTGCCTGTGGCTTCCAGCCCGCAGCTTCAGGATGTAGACTGTCAGGACTAGGAACTCACCTGTGATGATAAGGATGATGTTGATAATGACATTGTGGATCCAACGGTGGATCCATTGTGGTCTTTTCAGCAGAATTTGCTTGTGAGTGCCTCATCAGTGGACGAGGATGAAGATGATGGGGTAGTGTCGGTATGGGTGCAGCCTCAGACAGGGAGAGGGCGGTCGCACAAGTCCGCTGAGAAATCCGCCAGCCATGATCAGTGGTGGCAGCGGAAACAACGCTACAAGCTTATCTCCATCGAAAAGGTCCAGGACCTGTGAAGCCTAGGCCTTTTTCAATCAAGCCTCAGATTTGCTCAGCGACATCATATGCCGGATTTGCCGTCAACGCATCAGTAGAGGCAAGAATCTAAAGTGTTTAACCACCATGAACATGAATAGGCACATGCATCTAAAGCAAGTGGAGTCACTTGGAGAAAAAAGGCCACACAGGTCCTGGGCTTCCAACCACTGTCACACCCTCTGTCTCCTCTGTCTCCTCCTCCGCCACTTCCAAGAACAAGCATTCCTCTGCTGCCTATGTCCCTCAGCGGCATGAGCAAGGATCAGCCCCAGTGCCACACACCGTCGCCCGAGTATCACCAGCACCATCAGAGACACAGCCTACTCATTCTCCTTCCACCAGTTTGACCTTTACGCCGTAGAGCTGCAAGTCTAGCAGCCAGCCTTCCATGTACCAGGTGTGGGAGCAGTAGAAACGCTTTCACTCCAACCATCCCAAAGCCAAAAGCCTGAATGTCAGCATTGCCATGCTTTTGGTCTTGGAAATGTTGCCTTTCCGCCTGGTGGACACAGAAGGGTTGTGCTACGTCATGGCCTTTGCCTGCCCCCAATACCAGAGGCCGAGCAGGCATTTCTTTTCCCGAAAAGCCGTCCCTGCCCTGGCCAGCCACGTGTCAGATAAAATCTCCAGCGCGTTTGCTGCATCTGTGTCAAGCAAAGTCTATCTGACCACCGATACATGGACTAGTAAACACAGTCAAGGCCGCTACATCTCTGTGACAGCTCACTGGGTGAGTTGGGTGGATGTCTCTGGTGATGACGGTGGCTCTCAGGCTCGGTGCACTCTCTTCAAAACCGCAGGGATGGTGCAGGCTTCCAATACCCAAGCTCCATGGGTAGCATCACGTGCCAAAAGAAACCAGGCCGTGTTGAAATGAATGTGTCTTGAAGACCATCAACACACAGGTCAAGAACTGTGGACTGCTCTGTGCAACGAGACCGAGCAGTGGCTGTGTGACAAGAACCTGCTGCCAGGCAAGGTGGTGTGTGACAACGGGCGAAATCTCCTTGCCGCCCTTAAGATCGGTAGGCTTGCGCACATCCCTTGCCTGGCACACGTCATGAACCTCGTTGTCCAAAAATTTCTAAAGCGCTACCAAGGTCTTGACTGCCTGCTGAGGAAGGCTCGAGGTCTGAGTTCACACTTCCGACATTCGCACCCTGCTTCCGCCCGGCAGGCTGCGTTATAGCATCAACTAAGCATCCCCGTCAACTATCTCATTGTTGATGTGGCAACGCACTGAAGTGGTGCATGGCCTGACAAGCAGCAGTGCGGACCTCAGGGTGTTAAGCCATCGAGAGTGAGGCAGGTGAAAGACCTCTGCATCATCCTTGCGAGTTTTGAAGATGTCACCAAAATGGTCAGTGAGGACAATGCCTTTTTTTCCCCTTTCCAACGGGTTTACTACTATTTCACTAAATAATAGAATATGAAAACAACATCAAGAAACAAATTAACAAAAGAATAGGAACCATACACACTGCTGTATCACAGCAAGACATTATTTTTCATGCCTCCATCGACTCAAGTTCCTCTCTATTTGACCAATTAAAACGTACTGAATAGACTTAAGGGTTTAACATTACAATTTTGTGCAACAGGTAGATGTAGGAATTCACTTCTTCCTCTTTGGTTCTCCCTGTCTGGTTAATGAGGAAACTTGAGTCCACCTGATTCCATTGGTAAAGCTCATTATACCACTTTGCCTGTATCACTTCTCGAGGTTTCTCCTGTTGGAACAAATTCATGAGATGTTCTCAGACACCTTCTTGGAGCCATACAGACCTGAATTTGGAAACTCTCATCAGACTATGAAACTGGACCTCATATGGGTGGAAAGGGCCGTAAAGAGTAACCTTACTGTTTGGATTACCAAATTGGTTATTCTGGTAGTTTTCCAGCAGGCTGTCAATCAGGTCCACCTCATTCTTTCTGCTGAATCCATGTGTCTCTATGGTTTCATAGGTGTTACTGCATGAGAACAGTTCTGTCAGCACACCATTGCTTTGTTTTGATTCATAAGACTCCTCAGCTGGTTCTGCATAACCATTAGATATAAGAATGTCTCTTATACTGACTTCTTCAAGAGTCTCAAAATATCGATACACATCAACATGCAGGATGCCGTGTACAATGGAGAAGACTTTAACCACGAGCGTGCACCTGCTGACTAAAGTGTTAAACTTCATACTAGCCGCACGACTCCACTGTTCTCCACACATCAATGATCTTGCCGATGGCCTCATTTTACAGATCTTGAACTCCAAGCCCTGAAAAGTAAGATTTAAAAGATGACTGGGAATTTCTCTTAAAAGATTTAGATCAACTTCTTACTGGCATTTCTTCGTCACAATTTTTAAGTGTCCGAGAGGTCATTTTTCTAATTTTTGGGGTCATGGTGCTGTCAAAAACAGCTATAATCCAGGTCCTTTGGTAAAAAACATGTGGTTTCTAACTGGCAGTTCTTAGCCACAGTTTTCATCAGTGTCCGAGAGGTCATTTGTCAAACTTTTGGGGTCCGTGTCCTGTAAACAAACAGCAATAATCCAGGTCCTATTGTAAAAAATGCTGTTTCTAACAGCCATTTCTTCTTTACAATTTTTCCAAGTGTCTGACAGGTCATCATTTTTTCAGCTTCTGGGGACAGGTTGCTGTAAAAAAAACAGCTATAATCCAGGTCCTATTCCCAAAAATGTCTTTAAAAAACTCTTTTATTCTGGCTAATGTTATTGAGTGTTGAAAAGGTAATTTTTGCTGCTTTTGGTGTCAAGCAGCTGGAAAAGACTGAGATATTCAAGGTTCTATTCAAATAAATCTGGTTTCAAATACTCCTTTCTTTCTGCTAATTTTACTCTCTGTGTCCAAAAGGGCATTTCTGCTGGTTTTGGGGTCAGGCTACTTTAAAATGGATGCCAGGGGTGCCAATAAGGAAGTATTCCTGTCAGGGGCCGGAATCTAAAAGGGGCCCACTGATATGTTAAAAATAGGAAGTAGTAATGGGTGGGTGCCCCATTTGATTTAGCTGCATGGGGCCCTGAAACGGTTAATAGATGACTGACGGCAGCCCTGGCTCCCACCGCACCCACTCTAACTAGGGCCCTGCCAGCTGAACCTCTGTGTTAGCCATTGGGATGTTCTTGCTGCCACCACATATATGACAAGTTGTTGGTCCCTGGTGTAAAAAGTGATAGGGGTCTCCTGCCAGTTACCATGTGCCATTTCCAATACTAGTGTCTTGTTTTGTGTCAAAGGGGCCCCGTTGCAGCTGCTACTGCTGTATTTGCTGTGGCTACGCCGTCCTCATCTTTTCGGTTAGCCATTGAACTGAATGAATTATTTTAGCCTTTGAATTTTTTTTCTGTGACTCTTAGGGAGACATGTATGAATATAGTCACGTAGGGTCTCACCTTAATACAGTTTTTCAGTTGAAATTTTCTACTGATTTATGTCGGCACTGGGGCGCGCTCATACATTCCATGTAAAGTCCGCCACGTCTCACCAGTGTTTGAGGCGCAGGGCGGGACTTAGGCGCAGTGCGGCGCTGCGCCTATGATTCGCCGCCCGATGTAGTGCACTCAGACATGCGGGGAAAAGTCCGCTGCGCCTCGCCAGTGTGTGGGGCACAGTGTGGGGACTGAGGCGCACTGCGGGGCTGCGCCTAAGATTCGCCGTCCGAGGAGGTGCGCTCATACATGCGGGGAAAAGTTCCCTGCGCCTCGCCAGTGTGTGGGGTGCAGTGCGGGACTTAGGCGCAGAAGGGACTGCGCCGAAAATCTGTTCCGATGCGAGACAGGCTGGAAAACAGCGAGAAATCCGTGCGGAGTATGAATCAAAAAATCGACTTTATAAAGGCGTTCAACATTCTCAGAAAAGAGCTCAAACCTCAAAAATAAAAAATACATAAAAAAATCACTTTCCAAAAATCTAGTAAGGCGCAATATCAAGAATTAGGATATTGGAAATTGCCGGGAAATACAGTAATTCAAATTCTGAAAGCTATTCTCATTGGTCGGCAGAAACCGGCCAATCAGAATAGGAGCGACAGTGAACCATTAAAACCTATGGAGAAATATTGACCAATCAGAATCAAAGGCGGGACAGTTCAAAATACAGTAAAAATGCAGAAAAGAGCTGATTAGCTGAGCTAGCGGGGGCTTGGCTATCCCGACCAATCAGAATAGGAGCGACAGGGACCCATTATAGCCTATGGAGAAGTTTGAACCAATCAAAATCAAAGGCGGGACAGTTCAAAATACAGTAAAAATGCAGAAAAGAGCTGATTGGTTGAACTAGCGGGGGCTTGGCTATCCCAGCCAATCAGAGCACGAGCTACTTCTCCCATTGTAGTCTATGGAGAGATCGGCGCAATGCAATCTCCGCTCTCAGCGCTGTGCGGCATGGAGTATGATTAAAAAAATTATTTTTATTAGTTGTAAAATATTAACTGAAAAAGAGCTCAAACATTCTATAAACATAAATCAATTCTATCCCGAACAACGCGTTTGTCGCCGAGACGGCGCTACATCGGAATTGCAATAGAAAGAATTGCCGGGAAATACAGTAATTCAAATTCGGTACGCTATTCTGATTGGTCGGCATAAACCAGCTAATCAGAGTAGGAGCGACAAAGACCCATTATATCCTATGGAGAAGTTTTGACCAATTAAAATCAAAGGCGGGACAGTTCAAAAGACAGTAAAAATACAGAAAAGAGCTGACTGGTTGAGCTAGCGGGGGCTTGGCTATCCCGGCCAATCAGAGCACGAGCTACTTCTCCCATTGTAGTCTATGGAGAGATCGGCGCAATGCAATCTCGGCGCTCAGCGCCGTGCGGCATGGAGTATGAATAAAAAAACATTTTTATTAAGTGTAAATCATTATCAGATAAAGAGCTGAAACCTTCTCTAAAAATAAAGCAGTTAAATCCCTAACAACGCGTTTGCCGCCGAGACCGGCGCTACATAAGGAATTGCAATAGAGAGAATTGCCGGGAAATACAGTAATTCAAATTGTTTAAGCTATCTGATTGGTCGGCATAAACAAGCCAATTAGAATAGGAGCGACAGTGGCCCATTCTAACCTATGGAGGAGAATTGACCAATCAGAATAGGAGCGACAGGGACACATTCTAACCTATGGAGAAATATTGACTAATCATATTCAAATGCAGGACAGTTCAAAATACAGTAAAAAGGCAGAAAAGAGCTGATTGGTTAAGGGGGGGGGGGGGGGGCGTCCAGCTTAGCCAATCAGAGCGCGAGCTACTTTCTCATAGAGTTGTATGGGAAAAGAATGCAGAGCGAGCTCTGTTTGTGATTGGCTAAGTTAAAAGAGGCGCGGTTATTTGGACCAATGGGAGAGCGAGCGACGCTCCTATGGGTTTTCTAATGCAATCTGAAATAAAACTGTACATGGCCGAAATCAAATGATAATACTGCCGAAGTTGTCCCGATGTGTATATAAAATGAATAATAATATGGGGGTAAATAAAAAAAAATATTAATTCAATTAAATCAGGTTTATTTCTTTATTTTCGTTACACCAACACTATTGATCCTCGGATTTTATTGATTTAATATTTTTTTTTCTTTACCCCCCATATTAATATTCATTCTATATACACATCAGGACAACTTCTGTAGTCTTATCATTTGATTTCGGCCATGTACAGTTTTATTTCAGATTGCATTAGAAAACCCATAGGAGCGTCGCTCGCTCTCCCATTGGTCCAAATAACCGCTCCTCTTTTAACTTAGCCAATCACAGAGCTCGCTATGAATTTCTTTTCCCCATAGAACTCTATGAGAAAGTAGCTCGCGCTCTGATTGGCTAAGCTGGACGAGCCCCCGCCGCTTCAACCAATCAGCTCTTTTCTGTCTTTTTACTGTATTTTAAACTTTCCCGCCTTTGAATATGATTGGTCAATATTTCTCCATAGGTTAGAATGGGTCCCTATCGTTCCTATTCTGATTGGCTGGTTTATGCCGACCAATCAGAATAGCTTAAATAATTTGAATTACTGTATTTCCCGGCAATTCTCTATATCCCAATTCCTTATGTAGCGCCAGTCTCGGCGACAAATGCATTGTTAGGGATTTAACTGCTTTATTTTTAGAGAATGTTTCAGCGCTTTATCGGATAATGATTTACACTTAATAAAAATGTTTTTTTTATTCATACTCCATGCCGCACGGCGCTGAGCGCCGACATTGCATTGCGCCGATCTCTCCATAGACTACAATGGGATAGCCAAGCCACCACTAGCTCAGCCAATCAGCTCTTTTCTGTATTTTTACTGTATTTTGAACTGTCCCGCCTTTGATTGGTCAAAACTTCTCCATGGGATATAATGGGTCACTGTCGCTCCTATTCTGATTGGCTGGCTTCTGCCGACCAATGAGAAGCGCTTACAGAATTTGAATTACTGTATTTCCCGGCAATTCTCTATATCCCAATTCCTTATGTAGCGCCGGTCTTGGTGACAAACGCGTTGTTCGGGATTTAATTGATTTATGTTTATAGAAGGTTTCAGCTCTTTTTCAGAGAATATTTTACAACTAATAAAAATAATTTTTTTATTCATACTCCATGCCGCACGGTGCTGAGAGCGGAGATTTCATTGCGCTGATCTCTCCATTGACTACAATGGGAGAAGTAGCTCGCGCTCTGATTGGCTGGAATAGCCAAGCCCCCGCTCGCTCAACCAATCAGCTCTATTCTGCCTTTTTACTGTATTTTGAACTGTCCCGCCTTTGATTCTGATTGGTCAATAGTTCTCAATAGGTTTTAATGGTTCACTGTCGCTCCTATTCTGATTGGCTGGTTTCTGCCGACCAATGAGAATAGCTTTCAGAATTTGAATTACTGTATTTCCCGGCAATTTCCAATATCCTAATTCTTGATATTGCGCCGTTCTAGATTTTTGGAAAGTGATTTATTTTTATGTAGTTTTTATTTTTGAGGTTTAAGCTCTTTTCAGAGAATGTTTTCCGCCTTTATAAAGGCGATTTTTTTGGAATCCTACTCCATGCTGCACGGAGCGGAGCGCCGAGATTTCTATTGCGATCTTCTATATGTTTCCTCTCATGTTCCGTTCTTGCTTCACTCCGCCTCCGCCGGAGCATTTAGACCAAAATAAACTAGGTCTGCCTGTCGGAGCTGCCGAGCGCTGCAATGCGCCGCACTTTGCCGACTCGCGATCGTACATGCCTCGGAGTTTTCGAGCGCACCGCGTCCCGCCCCGGAACGCCTACACCGCGCCCACACCACGCCCATTGCCCGCCCCTTCATGCGGGGCGCAGCTGAAAGTGGCGAACGCTGCGCCTAACACTGCATCCCTTTTTCCGACAGGGGGATTCGGGCCGGGAGGCGCAGGTTACTCCAAGAAACAGGCGAAAAGCCCGATCATACATGTTGCCCTTAGAGCCTAATTGTCTTGACTAAGATGTACCACATATCCAATTTACTGTTGTGGATGTTAATTCCAGCTTCACCTCACTTGTGTGGGTGTAAAAATGAAGCTGGTGTTCCTCCCATAGACTTTAATGGGAATCGGAGATTAATCGCAATCGAAGATCAAACATCGGAAGATGATTCCACAAAATCTGGAATCTACTCGAATTAGATTATTGGCTGAATCGCTCATCACTAGTCTAGATCATGATTTTTTTACTGATCACTCATCACTATAACTGACTTTGTAGTCACCCCAGGAGTCCGCATAGACACTACAGGCCTCAATTAAATAGTTTTTTTTATGTCTTTTTCTCTGAGGTTTTTGTAGAATTCATGGTGGCACAGACTTATCTCTATGCCCAGCAGTTTTTGGCCCTAAACTCCACGTCGTCATTCTGCAGGTGGACCCCCGTGGACAATGCAGTATTGGAGAATGGATATTTTACCGTCATGCCATGTCCCATACGCACTTTGAACAAATACAAAGATATTTGCATTACGCCAATAATGCACTGTGCCCGTCCCGTGATGAGTGCACTTATGACCGCTTGGCCTGTTATCATCCATGTCAGTGCCAAATTTTCAGCGGTCTATAGCATTTCACCAATACCTGCCCAATAAAAGAGCGCGTTACAGGATAAAAGTATATAAACTGTGCGAGAATACCTCCGGGTACACAACAGCTTCAGGATTTATGAAGGGAAGGACAGCCATATAGTATCCCCAAAATGCCCCCCTTCTCTAAAAATAAGTGGAAAGATAGTGTGGAATTTGGTGCACCACCTTTTACTTCAGCATTTTTAAGTGCCTCAGCTGCAGACGTACAGCAGAATGCAGCACAGTGCGCAAGAATCAGAGGGGACTCCCTAAACCCTTTGTTGCGCAATTGCTCCCAAAGGGAGAAGCAAGTATCAATCCAGTGATAACCTGCTGCTGGTCAAGTACAAGGACAAGAAGGCCGTCCTTATATTGTCCACCTGTCATGGCTGCAGCACTACCCGTGCCCCTGTACGAGATACCAGTACAGTCACCCACAAACCTGACTGTATTACGGATTATAATCGGTACATGGGAGGGGTAGACCTATCAGACCAGGTGCTGAAGCCGTACAGTGCCACAAGGAAGACCAAAGTGTAGTACAAAAAGCTGGCCGTGCACATTGTGCAAATGGCGATGTACAACGCTTTTGTTTTTTTCCATTGTACAGGCCAAGCAGGGACTTTTATTATCTTCAAAGTGAAGGTAATAAAGGCGCTTGTTTTTGGGAACCAATGTGAGGGACCCAGCACGTCTGATTCTGACGTCCCCCGAATTGTGCCAGGGCAGCTTTTCCCGAATGAAATCCCCTGCACTGGCAAAAAGGGAAGGATGCAAAAACGGTGCAAAGTTTGCTACAAAAGGGGGATCAGAAAAGACACAACAAACTGCTGTGAAACCTGATAAGCCCAGCCTCTACATAAAAGGTTGCTTCAAACTGTTCCACACATCTATGAATTACTAGTTTAAGCTTTCTTTTCTCCTTTAATGTGTCTGCACAGTTCCCTGAAGCACCAAACCTTTCATAACTTTTATTGTGATGTAACATGGCGTGTCCAGAAAAATGTCAGTTGGTATTTTTTGCCTTTTTAATGTACAATAACGTCTGTGAATTAATTTTATGAAACACCTGTCAGGTCAAAATTTTAATTACACCCCTTAAAATCTTCCTTAAAGGAGTTGTCTCATTACAAGCTTTCAGCCTATCTCTGTGTCTGGCAGTTGAATTCAGGGGCGTGCTTCTTGTCTGCCTCTTCTCCTCCCTCTTCCCCCCTCCCCTCAGCACACAGACAGCTCTCCTCTGTAACTTCTATACAGCAGGGGGGCGAGGAGGTTTGCTGCCAGAGTTAACCCTGTGTGTGCCTGCCTAGGTCTGCTGCAGGCTCCTGGATCAGCTGTATTGTTAGCTCCACGGAGACATAGAGAGAGGGCTGATCTATGAGTGTGGAGCCAGAGGTCTGTGAAGCTGTGTAGGCTAATAGCAGAGCAGGGGGGATGCAAGTGTTCCTATACCCCTTGCTGTAGCATACAAATCTGCACATCTCCAGCAACAAACAGACCCTGTCAGAACAGACACAGGGCAGCTGTGAAGTGTTACTATACTCAGGATGTGTCACTAGGACAGCAGAGCATGAAGCGTTCACATGCCCCCTGATCTGTATAGTATTAGAATAGTCATAGCTCCACAGACACATCATGATTATAGTAACACACAGGGTCACTGCTGTCACATCTATTGATCAGCCTCATCTCTGCTCTTCTCAATCTGTGTAGAGAGCAGGAGGAAGCAGGCACACACAGGGTTAATCCAGGCAGCACAGACATAGAAGCCAGAGTCCTCCCTCCCCCTCCACTACAGAAGCATTCTGTGAGGGAGGGGCTCTCTGCTCCAACCTGTATTCAGAGGCTGATGAGTCATACAGACCTGACAGCCAGTGAGATAAGGATCAACAGGTCTGCTGCTATAGAGATTTTAGAAGCTGATGTACTACTACTAACAGGGCTAACTCAAAATCAGGAGGACATTTGTAATGAACATATATTGCAAAGCTGCTTGTTTTTTTAACGATCTTTTAATTAAAACCCAATCATTGTAGTGAGACAACCCCTTTAAGGGCTGTATTTTCTAAAATGGGGTCACTTTTGGGTGTTTCAGAATTTTAGTTCACATCACAGCATGTGCATAGGATATAATGGGACATTGTCGCTCCTATTCTGATTGGTCAATTCTCCTCCATAGGTTATAATGGGACATTGTCGCTCCTATTCTGATTGGCTGGTTTATGCCGACCAATGAGAATAGCTTAAACAATTTGAATTACTGTATTTCCCGGCGATTCTCTCTATTGCAATTCCCTATGTAGCGCCGGTCTCGGCGACAAACGCGTTGTTAGGGATTTAACTGCTTTATTTGTAAAGAAGGGTTCGGCTCTTTATCTGATAATGTTTTACATTTAATAAAAATAATTTTTTGATTAATACTTCATGCCGCACGGCGCTGAGCGCCGAGATTTCAGTGCGCCCATCTCTCCATAGACTATAATGGGAGAAGTAGCTCGCGCTCTGATTGGCTGGGATAGCCAAGCACCCGCTAGCTCAGCCAATCAGCTCTTTTCTGTCTTTTTACTGTATTTTGAATTATCCCGCCGTGGATTCTGATTGGTCTAAACTTCTCCATAGACTAGAATGGGTCTTTGTCGCTCCTATTCTGATTGGCCGAGCTAGCCAAGCCCCCGCTAGCTCAGCCAATCAGCTCTTTTCTGTCTTTTTACTGTATTTTGAATTATCCCGCCGTGGATTCTGATTGGTCAATCCTTCCCCATAGGTTTTAATGGTTCACTGTCGCTCCTATTCTGATTGGCCGGTTTATGCCGACCAATGAGAATAGGTTTCAGAATTTGAATTACTGTATTTCCCGGCAATTTACAATATCATAATTCTTGATATTGTGCCGTTCTAGAGTTTTGGAAAGTGTTTTTTTTTTTAATTATGTTTATTTTTTACGTTCAGCTCTTTTCTGACACTGTTTTCTGCCTTTATAAAGGCGATTTTTCGGAATCATACTCCTGCTGCACGGAGCGGAGCGCCGAGATTTCTGTCGCGATCTTCTATCTGCTTCCTCGCATGTTCCGATCCTGCTTCACTTCGCCTCTGTCGGAGGATTTAGACCAAAAAAAACCTGGTCTGCCTGTCGGAGCTGCCGAGTGCTGCACTGCGCCTCGCTTTGCCGACTCGCCATCGTACATGCCTCGGGGTTTTCGAGCGCGCCGCGTCCCGCCCCGGAACGCCTACCCCGCGCCCACACCGCGCCCACTGCCCGCCCCTTCATGCGGGGCGCAGCTGAAAGTGGCGAACACTGCGCCTAACACTGAATCCCCGCGTCAGACAGCGGGATTCGGGCTGGGAGGCGCAGTATACGACAGAAAATGGGTGAAATGCCCGATCATACATGTCGCCCTTTATCCCTATATGAATTTAATGAGGGGTGTAGTTTCCATAATGGAGTCAATTTTCTTTTTTTCTCTGTTCTTGAACTTGGGGGGCTCTGCTAATGCAACATGAGGGCCTCCAACCAATCCAGCTTATATTGTACTCCCAAAGCTAAATAGCGCTCCTTCGTTTCTGAGACTCACCACATGCCCCAAACCTACTTTATGACCACATATGGGGTATTGCTTTACTCAGAAAAAATTGGGCAACAAGTTTTGTGGTGCTTTTTTATAATTTGAGAATAATAGTGCAATTTTCTTTAAAATTGTAATTTTTTATTTTCACAACCTGATTTCAGAAGTTTCAGTGAAAAGCCTGTGGCATCAAAATGCACACTATACCTCTAGATGAATTTATTGAGGGGTGTAGTTTCCAAATTGTTGTCACTTTTGTTTTTTTTTCCTCTTTTCTGGAACTTGGGGGGCTCTAATAATGCAACATGAGGGCCTCCAACCATTCCAGTTTATTCTGCATTCCCAAAGCCAAATAGCACTCCTTTCCTTCTGAGACCCACTATGTGTCTCACATTTTCTTTTTGACCACATGTGGGGTATTGTCACACTCAGAAGAAATTGGGCAACAGGCTTTGTGGTCCTTTTCTCCTACTTTCCTAGTGACCATGAAAATTTTGGGCTAAAAACTGAATTTATTGAAAACAATTTAACCTTTCATGGTCTAATTCTAAAATTTTCTGTGAAACCCATTGATGATTTCCTTGGGGGGGTATAGTTTCTATAATGGTGTCTTTTAGGGGTGTTTCTTAGGTTTTAGCACCTTTAGGTGTCAGCAAATCTAATATGGTAACTATAAAATGTCATAAATAAAATGATAGCTCCAAAATCCAGTAGGTGCTCCTTCAATTCTGAGGCCTGTGGTTGAGTCAAATAACACACTAGGACCACATACGGTAAATTTCTAAAAACAACAGATTTATGGAAATTTATATTGAGTTTTGTTTTTCTGTTATATAATAGATTAATAATAGATTAAAACTGAAAATCTGCAAAAAAATTACATTTTGAAATTTTACCACCACTTTTGTTTAATTCCTATGAAACAGCTAAAGGGTTAACAGACTTTCTAAGTGCTGTTTTAAATAACTTGAAGGGTGTAGTTTCTTAAATGGGGTGATTTATGGGGGTGTCTAACATACAGGCCCCTCAGTTCTACATGTGAACTGAAGTGGTCCCCCCCAAAAAAAATCAGTGTTTGTAATTTTCTTGAAAATTGTAAAAATTGCTGGCACATTTGAAAGCTTCCTAACTTCCTATAATATGTTAAATACATTTTAAAAAATTATGCCAACATACAGAAGACATATAATAGATGCTATTTTTAAACTATTTTGTTTGGTACTTCTGTCTTTCTTATATGGAAAAAATGTTTAAGTTTGAAAATGGCAATTTTTTCACAAATTTCACGATGTTTTAAAATGTTTCAGAAATAAACGAGTATTGTACGGACCAAAATTTCTTACTAACTTAAAGCACAATATGTCACTAAAAAAACATTCTCTGAATCACTTGGATAGGTAAAAGCATTAAAAAGTTATTCTCACATGAAGTGACACATGTCAGATTTTAAAAATGGGGTAGGCCAAAACTGGCTCCGGTGGTAAAGGGTTAAACCAATGCTTCAGACATGTTAAAAATCATTATATAATGCATGGTCATCGTAATTAAATTCTTGAAGGAAGAAATCTGCATATTTTTAGCATCAGTCAATAATAATGGGACAGAGTTCTCATCAATATAAATGTTATGTTCAACGGACATAAACATATTTAAAAATCCAGATTTAAATAAAAACACAATCTTATTAATAACATTTAGTACTTTTAATATAAAGAACATATACATTAAAATGTATACCTTACTCCCCAGGCAAGTGGTCATTTATCTAGTACATACATTTGACAAGTTTTTAAAGAAACATAAAAGCGCAAATTTTGAGAAAGAACATTATAATATGACATAGTTATACTGTAACTGTATTGTGGCAAAGAGCATTTATAAGGTATTTAAAGTTATAAATTAATGTATAGACTAATGTATGAGCATTCAGTAATTTAATAAGGTATTTTGATTTTGTATATCCTGGTAGATAATGGTGTAAAAAGACATCCAGAACAAGGTTCCTATCCATGTAGTTCATTTTAAAATGTAAATAAATATAGAATATATATATTGTCAGCACCATTCATGATATATTATATAAACCTGAATGATTTACATTATACATTTAAGTCAAGACTAAAGCAAGTCCTATATTGAATTGAATATATTGTATTGTTATTTTTTGTATTCTTAGTTATATTTCGTTATTGGCTATTTTCTACCCGGTATAAAGATCTTTGGTTGGCAGGCAGTGATTTTTGTTCAAGGTCCCAGACGAAACGTCTAAGCTGACACAACTGCTTATGAAAGGCATCATTAGTCATGGGCTGGGAGAGCTGCATCCGGAAGTTGTCGCAAGGTAGAATCAATGGAGGATGATCGGTGAAACTCTCAAACATATCTGATGTGGACAAAAAAGTAGGTTATTTAAATTGAAATTAACAAGTAACATCAATCTCCGTTTCAGAACTATTGAGAAATTAAAGTACCCATTTTCAAATACCCTATTAACACATTTGAAGTTACTAGAAGAAAGTTTCTCATTCCTGATCTCCAACAGCTGCCTAGAGAAGAGTGCAGCTCGACAGAGAAGCTGTTTCACATTAAGGAAACTACCAGGTCTCTAAATAAGTGAACAACTCAACGAATCCTGTTGATACAATGTAACTTCTTCAAATGTGCCAGTTTAGAGATTTCCAATATGAGCCACATAGAAAGAAAAGGGAAGAGGCCTGGGACTGAAACCTTAGGATGCCCAACAGCAAAGGAAAAGAGTAGAGAGCTAGAACCATGAAAGATGCAAAAGTCTGTCTAGATCCCAGAAACTTACTTAGCTTTATGCACACATACTAATTAAAAGCAAACAGGTGACAGGTGAGGATGTTACTGTACCTTTAGTAGCCATTGAAACCCATTTGTGTCAACTTCTGTTCATGTTATCAAGTCAAAATCACCAGGGTATGTAAACTTTTGATCGGGGTCATTTGGATGTTTTTGATTTTCATCATGATTTAAAAGAGAAGGCACAGTAGATTGACAATAAATGACTTCACCCAACCACTAACCATGAGTGGAAAAAAACTCTCTGTGTTATCACTCATATTCTCTGAAAAAAGGCCAAGAAAGCAAAAATTCTGCCGGGGTATGTAAACTTTTGAGCACAACTGTAATAAGCATAAGCAGTATCCTAAAGGAGAATAGAGTGTAGTATACTCAGTAAGGTAGTGTTCTACAATATTAAATGCCACAGAAATAATCAATAGGAAATACTTGTTATTGCATTTAGTAGAAGAGTGAAGAAATCAGGCGATACCTTTTTGAGGCTAACTGAGAATATTTGATGGTGAGCTTTCGGGAGTACTAGCTCCTTTCTTCAGACATGATGTTATACAAGAAACTGAAAATTTACAGACTTTTTATACACAATAGACATGGACCTTCAAAGGAACTTAGAATCTTTAAAAATAACAAAATGCAAAATAAACAAAAAAGTCATTTAAATAAGGTAAATAAAAAAACAATCTGGAAACCTGTTGGGCGTGACAGAGCGATTAGTAATTCTTCCTCTTATCTCATTTGCTCTCAGGTCGTGATTTGTGGCACTCACAGTTCATACATAGTGTGACATGAAACTGGCATGAATACTATAGAATGACACAGAAGAGATGAAGACCAAACTCCACACATACTACCAGAAATTGCAGGACATGCTTATCAACAACAAAAAGAAAAGGCTCCAGAGACTGAGACAAAGAGGCCCTATTACTACAACCGCAAGTACCAGCCCAGCTCACCAGAGGTGTGTTGTCAACATTTCCTCCTATGAAACAAACAAACATGAAATGTCAGTTCTCTCCAAAGGTCTCTCCTTCTGCCCCTCAGCACTCACTGACCATATCAAACTCTGCAAAGACATGGAGGAGTTTTTCAGAAAAATAAGACTGAGGGAATACTTTTCTGACAAAGACCTTCCATACAGCAGCGACTCTGAGAGAACAGCCCATAAGGAACCCACCAAAAAAATCAACCTGGACCCCACGGCCTGGAATTAATGCAGCACTGGATAAATACATTGACTGTTTCAGAAGCAAGGTAAAATCTGAGATCTTGGGGAAACAAAAGAAACAGGTGCACAACCTAACCCTGCAGGAACAGAAGGCTATTGCTTCACTGAAGGAAATCAAGATATAAAAATAAAAGATACTGACAAATGGGTGAAGTATATATAATGAAAACAACTGACAATATCCATGAAGAACACAGTCAGATGTCCAACCCTGCCAATTACTCCAAACTTGACAGTGTCCCCACAGAGGCCTTTATAAAACAGCTAAAGGATATGATCAAGAAATTTCCAAATTAGGTCCAAAAGCAGGTAGAGGTGCTTAACCCAGATGATCCCAGGCCGGGCTACTTCTACATGCTCCCCAAAATCCACAAAGATGGCAACCCTGGGAGGCCTATTATTTCTGGCACTGGGACATTGACAGAGAACATCTCAGGTTGGGTGAAAAATCTCCTAAAACCCCTGGTCAGAGGTACTCCTTGTTACATCCAGGACACCACGGACCTTCTTAACAAACTCAATGCACTCGGTCCACTACCTGAGGGCCCCATTTTGGCCACCATGGCTGTAGAATCCTTGTATACAAACATTCCCTACAAGGATGTAGTTGCAGCATGCCGGGCACACCTGGAGATGCAAAACCTGCCAACAAAACCAGTCACACAGCTCATACAGTTTATACTCAGCCACAACTATTTTACCTTTGGAGAGGACCTATATCTACAGCGAATGAGAACTTCAATGGGGTCCAGATGTGCGCCCCAGAATGCAAACCTCTTTATGGCAGAACTGGAAGGAGCATATCTATCCACATGCACCACCAAACCAATGATGTATCTCCGTTATATCAATGGTATCCTTGTAATCTGAACTGCAGGAGAGGAGGCCCTACTTAAATTTCATAATGACTTCAATAACTTTCACCCCACCATCAACCTTAAGCTTACCTATTCAGAGAGCAAAATCCACTTACTGGATACCACAATACACATCACAGTGCAACACCAAACTGCAAACATTCAGCTCGCCCGTCAGTTGCTGCAAACCAAGGTCTCAGGAGCGCGGCCAGGGTGAAGTCCACATCTGATGCACAAAGTTCAAACAAAAGTTAGCCAGCTTCATCTGAAGAACCACATAGGTATAGATAAAGTCAAGCAAAATTTATTGAAAACTCATTAAAAAAAGAGGTGCACATGACATGCTGCTACTCCATCCTTGTGGGGAATGTTTGTATACAAGGATTCTACATCCATGGTGACCAAAATGGTGCCCTCAGGAAGTGGACAGAGGGCATTGAGTGTGTTACTGATCCCTCCTGTCACGCCTCACAAGTTTCCAGACTGTTTATTTCTTGACCTGTTGTAAATAACTGCTCTACTTATATTGCATTTTATTTTTTTTTTAAGGATTCTAAGTTCCTTTGAAGATCCATGTCTTTTGTGTATAAAAAGTCTGTGTATTTTCAGTTTGTTGCATAACACCATGTCTGAAGAAGAGAGCTAGTCCTCTCGAAAGCTCACTATCAAATATACTCAGTTAACCTCTAAAAGGTATCGCCTGATTTCTTCACTCTTCTAGATACAGTTTGCTCACATACAAAGAGACCCAGAATGAAGAACGAGTGCCCCTAGTTGTCACCTACAACCCAAAGCTGCAGATCCTACGAAGGATTGCCAAGGAATTCCAACCTGTGCTGCTTGGGGACAACAGACTGTCATGGCGGCCGCGAGCGCCGCTGCCCCTGCGGCCGTTCCCCTGCCTGCTGAGGGCTCGGTGCGGGCATCGCGGGCACCCGCGACCGTCCCCGTCCCCACGCTGGGTCCCTTACCTGGCCGCGCTCCAGTGCACGCCGCTCCTCTCCGTCCCGGCCGTCGTGCGCATGCGCGTCCCCTAGCGAGCGCGCCCGACAGCTGGTCTAGATTTAAAGGGCCAGTGTCCCGGTAATTGGCTTAGTGCCGGGCACTGGTCCTATATAAGGGTTACGCCCCCAGCGCTCTGTGCCAGATCGTTGGTGTGTGTTAGTGAACTTAGTGTGTCTTTAGTGTCCGTATTGATTACGAGTGTACCAGTCCGCTTGCTACGTTTCCTGACCTTGTCTGTTTGCCGCCTGCCCTGACCGTCTGCCTGTTTCTGACCACGAACCTCTGCCGCATGCCCTGACCTTCTGCCTGTCCCTGACTACGCCTTTGGATTACGATTTTGTACCACGCAATACCCCGGCCGCCACCACAGGTAAGTCACGTCAGGGGTAACGACCTGGTAGCCTCACGCCGCAGCAAGTCCATCCCGCTTTGCGGCGGGCTCTGGTGAAAACCGGGGGGCTACTTAGATTCCGTTCCCTGGCGTGGCTTAACTATCATCGCTTGCGGTGGTCCAGTGAATCCACCAAACCCTTACAGTACGATCTGGCCATGGATTCCGCCAGGGTACCTCTGCCCGAACTCCGGGACGTTGCGACGGCCGTCGCCCAGCAGAGTCAGCGTATCGACCAGCTCGCGGCCATGATGCAGAACCTTGCGGCCCGCCTACCTCCGCCTGCAGCTGCTGCCGTCTCGCCTGCACCTGTTGCTCCTGCAGCCTCGGCTCTTCCTGCCCCTACTCTGGGACCTTCCCTGCATCTGCCGCTTCCCTCTCGCTATGATGGAGACCCCAAGAAGTGCAGAGGCTTCATCAGTCAATGCTCCATCCACATCGAGATGCTGGGTCATCAGTTTCCTACTGAGCGGGCTAAAGTGGCCTTCATTATTAGCCTCCTATCGGGCGAAGCTCTGGCCTGGGCCACCCCATTGTGGGACCGTGGAGATCCGCTAACGGCTAATTTGCAAGCCTTCCTCCAGGGGTTCCGCACCGTCTTTGAGGAACCTGGTCGCACCTCCTGCCGCAGCTCTGCTCCGCCTCCATCAGGGCGACTCCACTGTGGGACAGTACTCTGTGCAGTTCTGCACCTTAGCCTCAGAACTGGTCTGGAACAACGAGGCTCTGGTGGCAGCGTTCTGGCAAGGCCTTTCCGGACGCATTAAAGATGAGCTCGCGGGTCGGGACCTGCCTACCTCGCTGGATGAATTGATTCGGTTGGCCACCCGGATCGATATCCGCTTTGCTGAAAGACAACAGGAGCTCCGCCTCCAATGCGAGCCTACTCGACCACGCCGGCTACCTCGCTTAGCTCCTGTCTTTCAACGCCTTCCACTTCCTCCGCCAACGGTTCATGAGGACGAGCCCATGCAGGTTGAAAGGGCTCATTTGACCCAGGAGGAACGCTCACAGCGACGCCTGAGGCAGTTATGCTTCTACTGTGGCGGTTCCGGCCACTTCATTGGGGACTGTCCGGTACGCCCGGGAAACTCCCGCACCTAGGGCTCGCAGGAGAGGCATCCCTAGGTGTCAGTGCGGCCTCTCCCCGCCTGACCGTTCCTGTTCTATGTGGAATTTCGCCGGACAGCACCTTTCAGGCCACCGCCTTCCTGGACTCGGGGTCCGCTGGTAACTTTATCAGCCACGCGCTGGTGTCCCAGTACCGGCTTCCAGTGACTCCCCTGCAGAAACCCATGTTTGTCTCCTCAGTCAGCGGCGAATGCCTCAAGGATGCCATTCTGTTCTGCACTGCGCCCCTCATCCCGCAGATCGGGGCGCTACACCAGGAAACAGTGAAACTTCTCGTACTGCCTCGTTCCTCTTCTGAGATACTTCTGGGCCTCCCCTGGTTACAAGAGCATGCTCCGACTCTAAACTGGAACACAGGCGAGATTCTTCGTTGGGGCCCGGCATGCCACTCTCGTTGCCTTCGGGCGCTCTGCCCAGCCCGTCGGTCTGCCTCTACCGAGCCTACGAAGTCACTGCCAGGTCTGCCTGCTCCTTACCAGGACTTCTCCGATGTGTTTTCTGAAAGACAGGCTGAAACTCTGCCTCCGCACCGGCCCTTCAATTGCCCCATCGACTTGCAACCCGGTACTACTCCTCCCCGAGGCAGAGTGTACCTGCTTTCCGTTCCGGAGACAAAAGCCATGTCCGACTATATTCAAGAGAATCTCCGCAAAGGCTTTATTCGCAAGTCGTCTTCGCCTGCGAGAGCCGGATTCTTCTTCGTCGAAAAGAAAGATGGTACCCTCCGACCCTGTATCGATTATCGCAGTCTGAACAAAATAACCATAAAGAATCGGTACCCGCTGCCTCTGATCTCGGAGTTATTTGACCGCCTACGTGGCGCAAAGATTTTTTCTAAACTGGACCTTCGCGGTGCTTACAATCTGATCCGCATCCGAAAAGGTGACGAGTGGAAAACAGCCTTTAACACCCGTGATGGCCACTTCGAATATCTCGTCATGCCATTTGGTCTCTGCAACGCTCCGGCTGTCTTCCAAAACTTCGTTAATGAGATCTTTCGGGATCTTCTATATGTCTGCGTTATAGTCTATCTTGACGATATTCTCATATATTCTCCAGACCTAGAGACTCACCGTCACCATGTCCGCCAGGTGCTCAGACATCTCCGAAACCACCAAATTTATGCCAAGTTGGAGAAGTGCCTGTTCGAGCGCACCTCCCTGCCCTTCTTAGGGTACATCGTGTCGGACCAAGGTCTACAGATGGACCCCGCCAAGCTCTCTGCAGTCCTGCAGTGGCCCCGGCCGGTGGGTCTTCGGGCCATCCAGCGTTTTGTAGGCTTTGCCAACTATTACAGGCAATTTATTCCACAGTTCTCCTCTCTGGTGGCTCCGATGGTGGCCCTCACCAAGAAGGGTGCCGACCCCAAGTCATGGCCTCCCGAGGCCCAAGAGGCGTTCAAACATCTGAAAACTGCATTTGCCTCCGCTCCTGTTCTCTCTCGTCCGGACCCTCAGCGCCCGTTTGTCTTAGAGGTCGACGCCTCCTTAGTTGGTGCCGTTCTTCTTCAGAAACCCTCCTCGGGGAAATTGCGGACATGTGGATTCTTCTCCAAGACCTTCACTCCTGCCGAACGCAATTACACTATCGGTGATCGGGAACTTCTTGCTATAAAGTTGGCCCTTGAAGAATGGCGTCACTTGCTGGAGGGGGCTCATCATCCCATAGAGATCCACACTGATCATAAGAATCTTTTATATCTACAATCTGCTCAGCGATTGAATCCACGTCAAGCCAGATGGTCGCTTTTCTTCGCCCGTTTTGATTTCCTCCTACACTTCTGACCGGCTGAAAAAACGTCAGCGCGGACGCTCTCTCTAGATCCTCCGACACGGTGGGCTTGGAGCCACCCCTGCAGCACATCATTCCTCCGGAACGGCTTCTTTCGGCAGCTCCTGTAGACCTTCAACAGTTACCTCCTGGGAAGACCTATGTCCGTCCTGCTTTGCGGCCTCAAATCCTTAAATGGGGACATTCTTCTCAAACAGCTGGCCATCCTGGGATGGTGGCCCACTCTATTGGTGGCCCACTCTCACTCAGGATGTTAGAGACTTTGTCTTAGCCTGTACCTCCTGTGCTCGGAACAAAGTTCCTCGTCTCAGGCCCGCGGGTCTGCTCCAGCCTCTCCCGGTGCCAGAGAAACCTTGGTCCCATATTGCTATGGATTTTGTCACTGACCTACCGGCCTCATCCGGAAACACGGTCATTTGCGTGGTGGTTGACAGATTTTCTAAAATGGCTCATTTTGTGCCCCTGCCCGGGATACCCTCGGCACCCCAGCTAGCCCAGCTCTTTTTCCACCACATCTTTCGCTTACACGGGCTCCCTTTGCACATCGCCAGGCTCTTCTTCGGGCTTCCACTCGTACTAAAGTTCAGGCCGAGACCTCCCCCTGTATTTAAGCCAGGTGATAGGGTTTGGCTATTGGCCAAATACATCCGTTTCAAGGTACCCAGCTACAAGTTGGGCCCTAAGTATTTGGGCCCTTTTGTGGTACTTCGTCAGCTTAACCCAGTCTCCTACAAGCCCCGCTTGCCTCCCACTCTGCGTGTCCCGGACGCCTTCCATGTCTCACTCCTCAAGCCTGTGGTGCTGAATCACTTCTCCCGTGGATCTGTCTCGCCTCCTCCTGTGGCCAACTCTGATAACATCTTTGAGGTCAAAGAGGTACTGGCGCAGAAGACAGCTGTTCTTTCTCATCGACTGGAAGGGGTTCGGGCCAGAGGAGCGTTCGTGGGAACCTGAAGGCAACCTGTCACCTGATCTCCTTGCTGGGTTCAAAAAAAAGAGGGGGAGAACTAAGAGGGGGGGGGTACTGTCATGGCAGCCGCGGGCGCCGCTGCCCCTGAGGCCGTTCCCCTCCCTGATGAGGGCTTGGCGCGGGCATCGCGGGCACCCGCGACCGTCGCCGTCCCCACGCTGGCTCCCTTACCTGGCCGCGCTCCGGTGCACACCGCTCCTCTCCGTCCCGGCAGCTGGTCTAGATTTAAAGGGCCAGTGTCCCGGTAATTGGCTTAGTGCCGGGCACTGGTCCTATGTAAGGGTTACGCCCCCAGCTCTCTGTGCCAGATCGTTGGTGTGTGTTAGTGAGCTTAGTGTGGCTTTAGTGTCCGTATTGATTACCAGTGTACCAGTCCGCTTGCTACATTTCCTGACCTTGCCTGTTTGCCGCCTGCCCTGACCGTCTGCCTGTTTCTGACCACGAACCTCTGCCGCCTGCCCTGGCCTTCTGCCTGTCCCCGACTACGCCTTTGGATTACGATTTTGTACCACGCAATACCCCGGCCGCCACCGCAGGCAAGTCACGTCAGGGGTAACGACCTGGTAGCCTCACGCCGCAGCAAGTCCATCCCGCTTTGCGGCAGGCTCTGGTGAAAACCGGGGGCTACTTAGATTCCGTTCCCTTGCGTGGCTTAACTATCATCGCTTGCGGTGGTTCAGTGAATCCACCGAACCCTTACACAGACTCAAAGACTTATTCCCAGTTCACCCTCTCCTTTCCTTTCGGCAACCACCAAACCTGCGGCGTCTTATTGTCCGGAGTGCCCTGAAGGCCCCAACTGAAAATGACACCTCACCCTGCCTGCAGAACAGATGCAAGACCTGCAGGCATATCCACACCACTGACAGTGTACCTCTCCCACAGTCACAACAAGTACACAGAATCAGGGGGACATTGTCCTGCAGGTCTAGCAATGTGGTGTATCTGATTATGTGTGTGCAATGTCCCAGTACAGGCCTCTATGTGGGGGAAACAGGGCAGAGACTCAGCCAGCGCATGAATTCACACAGATCCACCATTAATAACAGCAGAACTGATCTTCCAGTGGTCGCACACTTCTCCAGAGAAGGTCACCATATTGAAGATCTGAATATTGTGGTTTTAATGGGACATTTTAAGACACAGAGGGAGAGAAAGGAATGGGAATATAAGCTAATGCAAAAATTTCAAACTCTGCAAAATGGACTAAATATTCATGTCAGTTTCATGTCACACTATGTGTGAACTGTGAGGGCCACAAATCCCGACCTGAGAGCAAATGAGATAAGAGGAAGAATTACTGATCCCTCTGTCATGCCTCACAAGTTTCCAGATTGTTTATTTCTTGACCTGTTGTAAATGACTTCTCTGCTTATATTGCATTTTGGTATTTTTAAAGATTCTAAGTTCCTTTGAAGGTCCATGTCTACTGTGTATAAAAAGTGTGTAAATTTTCAGGTTTTTTTATAACATCATGTCTGAAGAACGGAGCGAGTACTCCCGAAAGCTCCCCATCAAATATACTCAGTTAGCCTCAAAAAGGTATCGCCTAATTTCTTTACTCTTCTACTACTTTCTATGACTAACACGGTAAAACATTATACTATTGCATTTAGTCATTTATCCAGATATTGTTTTAGACTTTAGTAGGGGCAGTTTCTGTGTGTAAAATGTGGACACCAGATTGTAAGGTGTTAAGAAGTAGAGAGATAGCTTTTGAGACAAGAGTAGTCCAAATGTTTCAGGTGTTTGGAGACAAAGGGAAGATTTGGGATACTACCCAAGGCAGGATGGGTCTAGAGATTTTTTTTTCTTTTAAGTAATGGAATTATGACAGCATGTCATAACCCTTGTTTTAACTTAATGGACATTTGTCTTTTTTTCAGCAATACTAACTACTATGTAATGTTTAAAAGAGCAGAAAAAGAAAACACAAGAAAAAAATGTTAAACAGAGGAAGTGAGATAATGCCGCTGGGGCTATAAGCATAACTGTTTAAGTTTATAATTTAAAGGGGTTGTCTCACTACAAGGATTGCTTTTTATGTTAAAGATCTTGCAAAAATAAGTCACTTTGCAAAATATGTCCATTAACAGTATCCCCTCTTGTATGGGCTGCATCAGCTCCTCATGTCGCTATAGATACAGACCGGTTTTATCTATCCTGATAGGCTGCCAGCACTGGTTGCTATAGCTACAGACCTGGCTTATACTGCAGCCGATGGGAAGCCAGTAAACCCTCCCCTGAATTCAAAATGAAACCAAGGAAACAGGACTGAGGTAAGATGAATTGATGTAGTGAGACAACCCCTTTCACAGAAAGCTTGAGACATGCATTGCGGCATGATATTAAGTAGATTACAAAGAAGATATCTTGTTTGGGAGATGGTGTAGGATATGGGTTTGTAACAATTACAAATATTGTAAATATTACAAATACATTTTTCTAACTATAATGTTATCCAAATATATTGTTATATAAATGCATCCATATATATATTGTAGAAAGGCACAAGGCCTTGTGATAGATGGGAGATATGTGCCACCAAAATTCCTGGCTTTGGTGGAGTGAAGGCCAGATAATTCTGTGTCAGCGGCATTAGGCCACCGATACGTTTAAAGTTAGTTTGGCTGCAGCTGCAGCAACTCTGGGTCGGCCTTCACTGGAGCAGTCAAAGAGTGGGGTGGGATGACTGCTCCCACTCCGGGATCCAGGCCGGAGTTAACTATGGACTAAGTAAGCCAGGAGATCAGGTGAGCTGTGGGTGTTGTTCAGTTCCCTTTTAGTTACCAGAGAGTAACCACTTGGAGGCTGAGGGAAGCTCTAAGGTCCTTTCAAGGAGCTGTGCCTTACACCACGCCGGAAGGGTGAAGAGCCCGTGTGGGCAATACAGACTGTGCCTGCGAGAGGTGCCAGGGGTTGCGCCTAAAGACTGTGGTGAGACACCTGGGTGTTGGCTGAAGTAAGCCTTTTGTTTTGTTTTTGTTTGCTGCTTGGGTGTTGGAGAAACGGATGCCAAGCCAATAAACGCACCCGTTGTTTGCACAAATATAGACTGTGGTCCTGCTTGTGTAAGCCTGCCATTGGGACTAATCCCCTACAATTGGTGCTTCGGATGCGGGCACATCCTGGCTAGTGCATGTCCTGGCTTAAAGCGGCAGCCCAGTTAAAGACTCAGGCAGAAAGTATGGAGGACCTGATAAAACACCTCATACAGGCTAACACCCAGCAGCAGCAGGCTCATGCAGAGTCTGTGAGGGCACAGCAGGAGACTAATCAGCTCCTAATCCAGCAGATGGCCCTGCTGACTGAAGCTGTTCGGGCCAAAGAAACCCCTGCTATGCCTGCCATGCATAGCCATGATGGCGACCAGCGAGCGCGTCGGTCCGTCAGAGAGGCGCTCCAGAAGATGACCCTGGAGGATGATGTGGAAGCATTCCTCGCAGTATTCGAGCGGGTTGCAGAGCGCGAGAAGTTACCTGCTGAACAGTGGGCTGAGGTCTTGGCACCTTTTCTCACGGGGGAACCCCAGAAAGCGTACTACGATCTGTCAATACAGGACGCCCGGGAGTACGGGAAACTAAAAGCAGAAATTCTGGCGCGACTGGGCGTAACGGTGACTGTGCGGGCCCAGAGGGTGCATGACTGGGGGTACAGCTGGGACAAGCCACCCAGGTCTCAAATGTTTGACCTCTTGCATCTGGTCCAAAAATGGCTGCAGCCTGACGTATGTACCCCGGCTCAAATGGTGGAGCGCGTTGTGGCAGACCGGTTTGTGCACGCTCTACCCCGGGCGGTTCAGTGTTGGGTCGCACAGGGCAACCCCCAGTCCGCGGATGACTTAGTGGACCTAGTGGAACGATACCGTGTGGTGGAAAAATCTATGGTTGACCCCGGGCCTCTATCCTCGCCATTTTGGGTTGCCAGGAGTGTTTCAGAAAGCCAAAGAAAGGGACCCCGAAATCCCCGGGAGGGGCGCCCCAAGGCCAGGGGTGGACTGGACTCGGTGAGTAGAGCTGTTCCCAGGGACATGGTGTGCTGGAAGTGTCATGCTCCAGGTCACATCGCGGCCCAGTGCTCCCTTAACGGGGAACCTATGGAGTGCTCAGTGGGGAGGCGTAGCTCCATGTTTGCCCACTCAGTATGCGGCATGGCGTCGAACTCTGACAAGGGGCTCCAGCTCTGCCAAGTGGTGGTAAATGGAACCCCAGCCACTGGACTGCTGGACTCAGGGAGCCTGGTTACGCTTCTTGCGGCTCACCTCCCGCACGAGTTGGTCCCTGGGGAAAAAATGGGGGTCTTGTGTATTCTTGGGGATACCAAACATTATCCGGCAGCCAAAGTCAACCTGGGGAGAGGTGGTGGGTCGGTGTCACATCAGGTGGGTGTCGTGCCTGGGTGAATGCCTGTCCTGTTGATTTGCCGGGATTGTCCTATCTTCTGGGAGCTATGGGCCTCCGTGGAACCGCCTAGTAACGCTGGAGGTGTGGACCACCTAACCAGTGCGGCCCCGGAGGGCATCCCCGATTTTCCCCTAAGGGTTTTTCTGGTAGGTGACCCTGAGGAGGATTCTACATCTGAGCTGGCCATCCCAGACTTGGAGGTGTCCAAGGGGAACTTTGGGTCGGCCCAACTGCAGGATGAGACCTTAAGGGGGCTCTTAATAATGTGGTGGTCATAAACGGAGTATCCCAAGAACCAGGGGCAGATGAGAGGTTCCCCATTTGCCATGAATGGGGGACCTGGTGTATCGAATAACAAAAATTAGGGAGGAACTGGTGGAACAGCTTCTGGTGCCAAAAGCTTATAGGCGCATGGTGATGGACCTGGCGCATTCCCATATCCTAGGGGGCCACTTGGGAGCAGATAAAACTATAGAAAGGATCCTCCAGAGGTTCTACTGGCCAGGGTGCTACAGGGAGGTCCGGGATTACTGCCAGTCTTGCCCTGTGTGTCAGATAACTTCCCCGGTCACCCACTTCCGCAGTCCTCTGATACCGCTCCCTATCATTGAGGTCCCATTTGACAGGATTGCCATGGATCTGATAGGGCCGGTAGTAAAGTCAGCTAGGGGGCACCAGTATATACTGGTCATTTTAGACTATGCCACCAGGTACCCCGAAGCCGTGCCCCTCAGGAACACTTCGTCCAAGTGTATCGCCAGGGAGTTGTTCCACATATTTTCCCGGACTGGAATACCTAAAGAGATCCTGACTGACCAGGGGACCCCATTTATGTCGAGGGTAATGCAGGACCTCTGTAAGGTATTGAAGGTCACCCAGCTACGTACCTCAGTCTACCACCCTCAAACCGATGGCCTAGTAGAGAGATTTAACAAGACCCTAAAGGTCATGTTGAAAAGGGTGGTCGAGAAAGATGGCAGAGACTGGGATTACCTGCTGCCCTATTTGCTCTTTTCTATTAGGGAAGTGCCCCAAGCTTCTACAGGATTCTCCCCATTCGAACTATTGTACGGTAGGCATCCCCGGGGCCTATTAGACATCGCCAAGGAGACCTGGGAGAATGAAGCCACTCCCTATAGGAGCGTAATAGAGCATGTCGCAAAGATGCAGGAGAGGATCGCCCAGGTAATGCCCATTGTGAAGGAGCATCTTCTGCAAGCTCAGGAAGCCCAGGGGACAGAGTTCTGGTGTTAGTTCCTACGGTAGAGAGCAAATTTCTCGCAAAATGGCAGGGGCCATACGAGATAGTGGAAAAGGTAGGTGAGGTAAACTACCGGGTGCACCAACCGGGCAGGAGAAAACCCTACCAGGTTTACCACATAAATTTGTTGAAACCCTGGAAGGATAGAGACGTCACGGAAGCCCCTTGCACTCTGGCCCAACAAACAGTAGTTCTGGAGGAGGTAAGAATTGCAGAGACCCTGTCGTCTTCCCAGAAACAGCAGTGCAAGCAATTGCTGGAACAGAATAGGGATCTGTTCACAGAGTCCCCAGGTCTCACCAAGGTGATAGAACATGAGATCATTACAGAGCCACATGCCAGGGTAAGTTTAAAGCCATATAGGATTCCTGAAGCCCGCCGAGAGGTAATAGCCAAAGAGGTACAAAGAATGAAAAGCCTGGGAGTGATCGAGGAATCTAAAAGTGGGTGGTCAAGTCCTATTGTGCTGGTCCCGAAACCGAATGGAGAGTGGCGGTTTTGTAATGATTACCGCAAATTAAACGAAATATCAAAGGTAGATGCCTACCCCATGCCCCGGGTGGATGAACTAATAGAGAGATTAGGGCCTGCCCGTTACATCACGACCCTAGATCTCACCAAGGGATACTGGCAGATTCCCTTGTCTAAGGAGGCGAGGGAGAAAACAGCATTTTCCACACCTGAGGGGTCTTTCCACTACATCCGGATGCCATTCGGTTTGCAAGGGGCCCCCGCAACTTTTCAGAGGGCGATGGATAGGGTTTTACGCCCCCACTGGAGATACGCAGCCGCTTATCTCGATGACATTGTCATCTTCAGTAATGACTGGGAGAGTCACCTCCCTAAAGTCCAAGCTGTCCTGGACGCATTAAGGAGGGCGGGCTTCACTATCAACCCCAGCAAGTGTGCCATGGGAATGGAAGAGGCTCGGTACTTGGGGTACATAGTGGGAAGAGGAGTGATAAAACCTCAATTGAATAAAGTTGAGGCCATTCAGAACTGGCCTCGGCCAGTGACTAAAAAACAGGTCAGGGCATTTCTGGGAATTGTGGGGTACTACAGGAGGTTTATCCCCAGGTTTTCAGAGATAGCAGTACCCCTGACCAATTTGACAAAAGGGGCAAAGTCAGCCATGATAAAGTGGTCTCCAGAGGCTGAGAAGGCTTTCCAGAAGCTAAAAGCATCCCTTTGCAAACAGCCAGTGGTAATGGCCCCAGACTTCTCCCGGGAATTTGTCGTGCAGACAGACGCGTCTGATGTGGGTCTGGGAGCTGTAATGTCCCAAATAGTAATTGGAGAAGAACATCCCATCACCTTTCTCAGTAGGAAGTTATCCCCAGCAGAGCAAAATTATTCGATCATTGAGAAGGAGTGTTTAGCCATCAAGTGGGCCCTGGATTCTCTTCGGTACTATTTGTTAGGGCGCAAATTTAGATTAGTGTCGGATCATGCCCCTCTCAGGTGGCTAAAAGAGAAAAAGGGGAAAAATGCTCGAGTCACGAGATGGTTTCTGGCCCTACAAGACTTCAACTTTGTGGTTGAGCATAGGCCAGGGAAATTGCAAGGCAATGCTGATGCCCTCTCAAGGGTTCACTGCTTGTTGGCTACAGGTGCCCAGAACCCCGGCTTTGGGCAGAGGGGAGGGGTATGTAGAAAGGCACAAGGCCTTGTGATAGATGGGAGATATGTGCCACCAAAATTCCTGGCTTTGGTGGAGTGAAGGCCAGATAATTCTGTGTCAGCGGCATTAGGCCACCGATACGTTTAAAGTTAGTTTGGCTGCAGCAGCAGCAACTCTGGGTCGGCCTTCACTGGAGCAGTCAAAGAGTGGGGTGGGATGACTGCTCCCACTCCGGGATCCAGGCCAGAGTTTAGGATGGCCTATGTAAGCCTGGAGATCAGGTTAGCTGTGTGTGTTGTTCAATTCCCTTTTAGTTACCAGAGAGTAACCACCTTGGAGGCTGAGGGAAGCTCTAAGGTCCTTTCAAGGAGCTGTGCCTTACACCACGCCGGAAGGGTGAAGAGCCCGTGTGGGGCAATACAGACTGTGCCTGCGAGAGGTGCCAGGGGTTGCGCCTAAAGACTGTGGTGAGACACCTGGGTGTAGGCTGAAGTAAGCCTTTTGTTTTTGTTTTTGTTTGCTGCTTGGGTGTTGGAGAAACGGATGCCAAGCCAATAAACGCACCCGTTGTTTGCACAAATATAGACTGTGGTCCTGCTTGTGTAAGCCTGCCATTGGGACTAATCCCCTACAATATATATATTGGATAACTAAAATATATTTGTCTAACACCCCTCAAAAAGGTGTTTAAAGGAGTCCCAAAAAAGTTTTACTCTCACTGTGCCACAATCCAAATACTGTATTTTTTCTGACTATAAGACGCACTCTCACCCCAAAATTTGATCAAAGGTACATTTTAATGCACCCTAGATCTGATTATGATTGGTTATTTAATTATTATTTTAAAAATGAATCAATGTAGTCCATATTGGTAATTTTCATAATCAACGATCAGACTACAATTTCACAGCTTGTGTGTATCACATCAATGTCTATGCGAATCTAATAGTGAACCAGTAAAGCTGGTATAGCAAAAACACAAAACTATATTTTAAATATACACAGTTTTACCCCTTTTAAAATCGATTCCAAAATGATAGACTAGAATGATTTTAGTACAAGTGGGTCTAAAGATGTTGTATAGAAGGACATAGTAGAAATCGTACTTCTAGCACTTCGATAGCAATCTCTAATTTTGTACACAAATCTATTTTTCGGATTCCTAATTACACCATTGTCCCTAAACTTCTTTTTTTGAATATCTGAAATTATGAAACCTCTAATAGAGGTGGCTGCTTTAATGATTATAAACTAAGGCTCGCATGCATTAAAACAATTTATTTTAATTAACTTTTGTTTAATTGTAGCATATGATATGCCAGTGATTAAGTGCATCAAAAATGCATGCCTCTAAAAAATTGGCCAGTTTTCGTCTGTTCTAAGTAGAGATGGGCAAATTGATTCTAACAAAGTGGAATTCGTTTAGATTTTCAGGAAAACTTAGATCGACTGAAGTCGTCAGTTTGGGTGATTCGCGGGAACGAAGCGTGTTTTTAATTGATAAAATGGATGAGCGAGCCCATGGCGTTACATGGGCAAAGAAGTCAGGTAGCGAAGAAAGGCATAGCCTACATGACAGTGTCCAGAGATGAAAGCCAATCATAGACCAGGTACGGGAGAATTGCTTGGAAATCACCACAACTATATAAGTCCTCGCGTGACACTAGGCAGCTCACACCGCTCTCACTTGCTGTGTAGGGAAGCGTAGCTGCCACTTGCTGCTTATGATATCTCCTGCTAAAGAACTCACTTTATACAGCGAATTTTGAGGGGGTGTCACAGCTTGGACTCAGTAGACTGCTTCTCTATAGTTCTCTAATTCTGACATTTGTGGGTATTGGAACTGAAGTCCAGTGTGCGTCCAATTCATGCTGCATATACATTTAATGCTATCTGCTCCAAGTTCTGAGCACATTGAATATCCAAGGTTATCTAAGCCACAATGCCGTTGTATTCAGTTTAAGAAACAGTGTCATTTTACAATCCAACATACAACTATAGATTTTGGTTTCTCAATCTTTTGGCGGCCAACTTTAGATCACGAGGGTTATTCAGCTTGTTTGCTGTTTGGTCACTGAAACAGTAAACGTTCTTTTTCAACCGCCAAATTAGTAAATTTAGCTATGTGTATATGCATAATTCATATCCGAAAGTTTTATTACGACGTTTTTCTGTTGTGTGATTCCCGTAAAATACATGCCGTTTACAAACACGCTACAAAATGCTTGTTTAATGTTGGCAGCCATTTCATTTTTCGCAATTTTACATCAAGGGTTCACTAAGCATATTTTTTCTGCAGTTGTATACAGAAAAATGAAAGGTTAGTTTTTCACCAAACAAAGAAGAAATTTTGCCTGGTAGCATAATTCATATCCGAAGGCTAAATTAGAGTTTTTCTGTTGTTGTTTCCGTTAAATACACGCCCGTTTTAACACGCTACAAAGCTGTAATTGTTGGCAGCACATTTCTCTTTTGCGCAATTACATCCAAGGGTTACTAATATTTTATTTACTGCAGTTCTATTCAGTAAAAGAAAGGTTGTTTTTCACCGCCAAGGAAGAAATTTTGAATTTAGCATAATTCATATCCGAAGGTTAATAATGAATTTTTCTGTTGTTGTGTTCTGTAAAATACACGCCGTTTTAACAACGCTACAAAGCTGGTAGTTGTTGGCAGCACATTTCTTTTGCACAATTTACATCCAAGGGTTAACTAAAGTATTTTCTGCAGTTGTAATTCAGAAAAAGAAAGGTTGTTTTTCACCGCCAAAGAAAAAATTTGCCTGTATGCATAACCATATTCGAGAGGTTTTAGAAATAGCTGTTTGTGCTATTTATATTCTGTAAAATACACAGTGTTTTTAAAGCGGCAACAGACAAGTACATTTTCTCCTGGCCAATTTGTGGAGCCGACAATTAATAATCCAAGGGTTACGCAAGCTTGTATAGTGAGGGTTCATATTGGGGAGTCAAATACAGGGTGTGTATTTATCATATACAGAATAACTCTTTTAATTAAACAGAGTCTGTATACATTGTTAGAACAAACAGAATGTTCAGACAGAGAGGTGCAGCTCTCAAATGCGAGTATGCGTCCCCAGTGGCAGACACATTTCCTGTGCAGACACAGGTCCCACGAGCACAGCAAAGGGGACGTCACAGCAGGGGTCACTCAATGAGGGCCCGGAACTGCCACCGTCATCTATAGCGTAGCGGCGCAGTGTGTTTGTTCCCGCAACCCACTGTTCTTGATTGGTTGACTAGGGTCATCCACTTTCCTCCCAGATGACATCTGACAACCCCCAGCCAAGAGTCGGTGGGAACTTCAGACACAACCCATAGAGTTGGCATGTGCCCCGAGAGGCGGGTCAGTGGCCTCACCTGTCGCACAAGCCCGGCCCCGCCTCTTCCCCATCAGAACCATCAGCCAGAGATCTACTATGTGGTCTGGCTCAGTGCCACATAGACAGCGAGTGATGAGGATGACAGTCATAAGGCAGCGAATCAATGGGCCAATATCTCCCTGCTCTTGCAGTAGGCGGCAAAGTATAGAATGTGGAAAGCTGGCATGGGAGGTCATGTTGCGTCGAGGGTCAGCCTCTGCATACCAAGACCGTGATGAGGGACCTAGCAGTTACCATGAAACACAAATCTATCTGATGATGTAGTTGACTGCACATATGGAGCCGGGTGAAGCAAGGGCTTTTCATCATGTCATTGAGAAAAGGGCTCAGCTTGCATGTCAGCAGCGGCGGCAGCCACACAAGTGGTGGTGTGGCGTAGAGTCAGCGTACACAGTGTGAGGTCAGGAGCCAAGCAGACCCAGGGGTAGAATACTTGCTTCGGCAGGTCCAAGGTGAAAGTTGCGGACAGGGCGCTCCAGCGATTCAGCGGCGGTAGTAGTCACTCAGTGCGGACGCTTGCGGTACAAAATCACACTCCGCGGTGTGGCAGTATCTTTGCTAAGTTACCGTAGCGGAGCCGAATATGGGTATATGAGAAATCATGTAGTGCAGAAAGTGGGAAGCGTGGCTATGGCGAGCTAACGTGGTTGGTGCACCACGCCTCCTGCGATCAACACATTCAGCCTCACCATCGCAGTGGCCTGGGAGAACCGTGGCTCAGATGTGGTGCGGTCCGATCATCCTGGTCGAAGTCAGCAGCACGCGCCAGTGTGCATACATGTCAAGGCCCCCCCACCTCTGCAGAAGGAGCTGTCTTCTCTTATGCCATCATTTCCTGACCATCTGCACTCTCTATGCAACCCATTAGAAGACAGTCCGCTGTTGACCTACTGGGCAGCCACACTGGATGTTGTGCCGCAACTTGGCCGATCTTTGCAGTGGGAGAAGCTGTCCTGCCCGTCAGTAGTATGGCATACAGAGCGGGTGTGAGTGCGGCGGGGGCCATCGTTACCTCCAAGGATAACCCCGCTGTCCCACCAGGGGAAATTGTTGGGAACGACTGACCCTTTTGTCAAGATGAATCAGGGAGAGGATCGGCGGCAGATTTCCACAACACCAATCCTTTAGAGCGTCATATTCTAACATCAGCCAGTGACGTCCTCACCAAAACTTTGAGAAATGAGTCCTGGATTCAAACACTTGCCTCATACCACTATCTGTTTGCCAGCCACCCGTGGCTGATGACCACAACCAATCTGCTGACAGTTTCTCCACATTCCACCAACCCATCTTTACCAGGGACTGGTATTCGCCAACCGGCACCTCCACACTGTCAATGTGCCACTGCTAATGACCCATGCTGCTGCTGCTGTTGCTGTGCTGTTGACATCCACACCTGTGTCATTGCGTGCCACTTCTCTGACCTCATGCTGCTGCTGCCGTCACCTGTCCACCTCATGTCATTGTGCCACTCTGTGGCCTACTCCTGTTTTTTGCGCCACCTCCAGAATGCCATTGTGCCACTGTCTGACCTCCATGCTGCTGCATTGGCTGCTGGCCGTTGACCTCCACACTCTGTCATTGTCAACTGTCTGACTCAGCTGCTGCAGTGCTGCTTGCCGTGACCTCCACTCTCTGTCATTGTGCACTGTCTGACCTCATACTGATGCTTGGCTGAGATGCCAGCGGTGACCTCTACAACACTCTGTCATTGTGCACTGTCTGACCACTTCATAGACTGCTTGCTGTGGGCTGCAGCTTGACCTACAAACAATCTGCATTGTGCCACTCTGTTGCCTACTCCTTGTTTTTTAGCCACCTCCAGAATGTTCATTGTTCCACTCTCTGACCTATTGCGGTAGCAGTGCTGCTTGCCGTGACCTCCACACTCTGTCTTTGTGCCACACTCTGACCGCAGCGCTCTGCCATCACCTCCACTCTCTGCCATTGTGCCACCTGGGCCTACTACTGTTTTGCCACTCCAGATGTCATTGTGCCACTGTCACCCTGCTGCGCTGCCGTCCCCTCCACTCTCTTCATTGTGCCACTTTTGGGGGGCCTACTCCTTTTTCTCCCCCTCCAAAGCATTGCCACTGCCTGCCCTCAGCTACGCGGGGTGGCTGCTGCAGTGACCTCCACATTCTTCTTTTGTCCACTGTCTAAACCTCATCCGCTGTGGCTGCTGCCGGACCTCCACACCCCTGTCATTGTGCCACTCTGGGCCTATTCCTGTTTTTGCACCTCCAAAAATGTCATTGTCCACGTCGACCTCAGCTGCTGCATGGCTGCGCCGTACCTACCCGGGTTATTTGCCACTCTGGGGCCTACCCTGTTTTTCCCACCTCCAGAATTCATTTCCACTGTCTACCTCAGCTGCTGCTGTGGCTAAAGCCGTGACCTACACACTCTGTCTTTCCCCACGTCTTACCTCATGCTGTTGCTGGCCCTGCTGCCGGACCACACACTCTGTCATTGTCCACTCAGGGGCCCCACTCCTTTTTTTTTGCCCCCTCCCGAATGTCATTGGCCACCCTGACCTCATGGCTGCTGGCCGCCCTCCACTCTCTTCATTTCCACCTGTGGTCACTACTTTTTTCCCACCCCCCACATGTCATTGTGCCACTTTCTGACCTCATGCGCTGCGTGGCTGATGCCGTGACCTCCCACCTCTTCATTGTGCCATCGTGGCCAAACCCCTGTTTTTGCCACCCCAAAAGTCATTGTGCCACCCGACCCTCATCGCGCTCCGGGCCCCTCCACTCTCTGTCATTGTGCCACTCTGGGTCACTACTTTTTTGGGGACCCCCAGAATTCATTGTGCCACTTTTTACCTAAAGCGCTGCTGTGGCTGATGCCTTAAAACCCCTTTCCCCACTCTTCATTTTTTTGGGCCCCAAAACCCAAAATCTTTTTGGCCCCCCACTCCTTTTTTTGCCCC
Organism: Phyllomedusa bahiana; assembly: GCA_025379985.1. Classification (NCBI taxonomy): domain Eukaryota; kingdom Metazoa; phylum Chordata; class Amphibia; order Anura; family Hylidae; genus Phyllomedusa; species Phyllomedusa bahiana. Next base: position 35,916 of record JAODAL010017980.1, on the reverse strand, counting down.
CTCCAGAATGTCATTGTCCCACTCTCTGACCTCATGCTGCTGCTCCTCACCCCCCTCTCTTCATTGTCCCACTCTGTGGTCTACTACTGTTTTGCCACCTCCGAATGTCATTGTCCCACTTCACCTCATCCTGGCTGGGCTGTGCCGTGCCCCACACACCTGTCTTTGTGCCACTTGGGTTCCCCCCTTTTTCCCCCTCAAATGTTTTCCCCTTTGTTGGTTTTGCCTCCCGGACCCCTCCACACTCTTCATGTGCCACTCTGTGGCCTACTTGTTTCCACCTCCCCATTTTTTTTTCCACTGGCCTCCTAAACATCAGGCGCATTCCCCCCTTCATTTTTTGGTCAGTTTTTTCCCTCTTTAAATGCCCAAGGGAAATTTTTTGAACGATTTTTAAGAGCGGGGCAGTCATAAAGGGTGTCAACTAAAATACAACATTGCATGAAGACCAAACCAACTCCCTTGCTATTTAAGAGACAAACATTTTACACCCTACAGTCTCTGTGCAGCATGGAAATAGCTGTTTTTTTACGCAATTCGTCCCAAAGTAATTCGGACCAAAACAAATTTTGTTGGAAAATTCGGCGAAGTCGGCGAATCGAATTTTTGAGAAATTGGCCCATCTCTAGTTCTAAGGTCTGAAAACTAAAGCTATGCCTCCAATTAGCAGAAGTAGATTTGTGCTAATAGCTGAGTATTTAGAATATACAGCTTTTTTCCCTTAGTCATGTCAGTGACACAATGATTGGAATCTCTCTATCCTTTAGATCAGAGGTGTCAAACTTTGGCCCGTGGGCACAATCTGGTCCGCCAGACAATTCCAATTTTGTATTACGGCTGGCCCATGCGAACGCAGCTGGTGCGGTAGGGGCATCGCTAGGTAGTTTTGTCTGTATAAAACTGCTATTGCACCAACCCTGAGGTTGTTGGGGTCTGGGCCACTGCTGTGGGCCCTGAATGCCAATGGTCTCTTCAAGTGTATGTGCATCGTATGGATGCACATTCACTTGAACGCTGCTGTGGAGCAGAGAACAAGCGATCTCTGCCATGCGGAGTGCTCCATTAAGCCGCAAGCAGGCTTGCGGCCCTCTGGAGTTTCCAGCACAGGTGGTGTGAGTATTGTCATCATGCAGCCTGCGCAGCATGATGACATCATGCTTCCTGTGCGGGAAGACTAGGAGCAGCGAGAGCTTCAACAGGGGAAAATAAAAGAGGCGAGTAATGTTAGTTTTCTATTTTTAATATGCTCTATAGAGCTACCATACTGGGGGACCTATTACTTTAATATCTACCATCCTGGGTGACCAATTACTTATATATCTAGCATACTGGGGGCCCTGTATAACTACCAACTTACTTGGGGACTTTATAAACTACCTGCACTGGGCCATATTTACCCGTCTATGTACAAAGGGGGCCTACCTACCAAGGGTACTATAAATCTGCCTACTGAGAGGGGGGGTTTATACACCTACCTAAAGGGGCCTATAAAAGAACGATGAATGACTCCCCATCTCCTGCAGCAAACACCTGGCTTTCATGTCACAGGAAAACAGGTTGCTGTAGGGATGGGGTGTCACCATGATATTTGTATAAACCCCCATTAGGTAGTTAGGTATATAGGTGCTGGAAAAGTGAGGATTCTAAAATATTTGTGTGGTAAATTCTGCAGAGGCGAATCATGGCTGGGAGAAGTCATCATAGCGGTCTTGGCCGGATTGAGGAAAAAAAGTAAAGTGAGCGACTCCAATCAGAGGAAAAGTCTCCTGTGAGTCACTAAATGTAACTACACTGTAATTACTTATATGTCTGCAGAGCGCCTACATACAACTATATACTACATACAACAAAAATCTGAAAAAGTGATAAAAGCAGCTAAATTTCAAAATGAAAGGCAGGTGGCCAAGGACAGCAAGACTAACCCCAAGAAATTCTTTAAGCATATAAATGTCAAAAAGCCGGAGTCAGAACAAGTAGGACCCTTAAAAACCTGTGATGGGGTGCTGGTCACTGGAGACCAGGAGAAGTCAGAGGTACTAAATAGGTTCTTCAGCTCAGTATATACTTTCAATGAGAAAGTAGTTTATGGGGGTGGGCCAAGTGCAGATGTAGGTGGTGCCAGTACTGTTAATACATCATCTGCAATTCGCCCCATTCATATAATATCTCAGGCGGCACTACTCCACACTAACCTAGCTGCACGTAATCACATGGGAAACTTGAGTAAAACAGAATGCCTTACTCATGGAGTGGTGTTGCTCTGCTCCCAGAAAGACAAGTCCAACGATATTTTCCGTATATTTAGAAACAACGGAGTGGGACTCACCAGTCTTCTCCTTTAAAGTGCTTTATTTGCATAAAAATTACAGCAGGTCGACAGACGATACACAATACCAACGATTTTTTCGCGTTCACATTCTCACGCTTTCTCAAGGTATCACGGGTAAGTCAGCGGTCTTCCGCTATTTAACTCCCCTTTCGCTCCTTTCACAGCTGGTGTATATTAAACAACACATTCAAATCTACTATCTACAGAAATACCGAGAGATCGTTCCTTTCATTCAAACCTAATGGACCTAACGCTTCCGTTTTCAATATCCATCTCGATTAGGGATGAGCGATTATAATCGACAAAGTTGAAATCGGCACGGTTTTTAGGTTGATCGGAAATTTCCGATCACGCGATATTTAAGGTGAGAATCTGCGCATAATCTATTACTATCGCGCCATTTTCGGCGCTTCCTGTCATTTTGGCATCCAGCAAATCAGCTTAGAGCATAGAAGAGGGTGAGCTGGGAGTGCGACGTCATGACTGTGATGTGTATGGTTGTCATTGGCTGGAAAAAACACATGACCTCGTATTGGATAGAACAGCGTTTCCTGTTCATGATCAGTGTTTCAGTGTCTCTCACTAGAGCAGGACGTGTGCTAGATATGCTTTTAGCTGTCAACATTAGAACATAGGTAGATTAGAGAATTTCAGCTCTTAGTTAGTTAGACAGAGACTTTTAAAGAAGCATCTAGAGGCTGTACAGCCGCAGGTATATTTCATAGGTGCACAACCCACCTTTTATTATCCGTATAAATTTTAAATAGGTGTTTTTCACTTTGGCGCAGCCCAGTTTTGATCAAAGACCCACCTTGTACTTATATTAGGATACAGAAATTTGCTAGTAATTGCAGGTGTATTTCATAGGTGCAAAACCCACCTTTTATTATCCGTATAAATTTTAAATAGGTGTTTTTCACTTTGGCGCAGCCCAGTTTTGATCAAAGACCCACCTTTTATAACTTTTAAATAGCTGTATTGCACGTGGTGCGGCCCTAGTTTTTTTCAAATAGCCACGTTGTACGACAATTCTGATAGAAGAATTTTCTAGCAATTGTTCTCGTTTGTTATTGCTGCAAAAAACGCAATTTCTCATCCGTGTAACTTCTGAATAGTTTTATGAATCTCAGTTTGCACAGATAGCGCCACGATCAGCGGAAACACCGCTCTTCGTTTATCGCCGTCAAAAAGGTACAGGACCTCTCACGCCTGGGCCTTTTTCGAGCAAGCCTCTGATTTATCCAGTGATGTCATATGCCGCCTTTGCCGTAAACGCATCAGTAGAGGGAAGAATCTTAGGTGTTTAACCACCACCAACATGTCTAGTCACATGCAGCGAATGCATGAGTTGAAATGGAGGGAACACTTGGCCAAAAAAAGGCCACATCGATGCCGGGCTTCCAACCACTGTCACACCCTCTGTCTCCGCCTCCTCCTCCTCCGCCACCACCAAGCGTTCCTCAGCTGCCCATGTCTCTCAGAGTCATGATCAAAGATCAGCCTCCGCTTCAGCCTCCCGAGTACCACCAGCACCATCAGAGACCCATCCCACCCCTTCTCGTTCCACCAGTTTGACGACTTGCATGCCGTACAGTGGCTAGTCTAGCAGCCAGCCTTCTGTCCACCAGGTTTGGGAGCAGAAGAAACACTTTAAGCCAAACCATCCCACAGCCAAAAGCCTGAATGTCGGAATTGCCAGGCTTTTGGCCTTGGAAATGTTGCCTTTCCGTCTGGTGGACAGAGATGGGTTCTGCCACGTCATGGCGCTTGCCTGCCCCCAATACCAGATGCCGAGCAGACATTTCTTTTCCAGAAAAGCAGTCCCTGCCCTGGCCAGCCATGTGTCATCTAAAATTTCAAGCGCGTTGTCTGCATCTATGTCCGGCAAAGTCCATCTGACCACCGACACATAGACTAGTAAGCATGGCCAAGGCCTCTATATCTCTGTGGCAGCTCACTGGGTGAGCTGGGTGGATGTCTCTGGTGGTAACGGTGGCTCTCAGGTTCGGCGCACGCTCTTCAAAACTGCAGGGATGGGGCAGGGTTCTTTCCCCAATGGTTCTCTGGCGGCATCACGTGCCCAGAGAAACCAAGCGTGTTGAAATTAATCTGTCTTGGAGAGCGTCAACATACAGGTCAGGAGCTGTGGACCGCTCTTCGCAATGAGACCGAGCGCTGGCTGGGTGACAAGAACCTTGTGCCAGGCAAGGTGGTATGTGATAACGGTCGAAATCTGCTGGCCGCCCTTAAGATCGGTAGGCTGGAACACATCCCTTGCCTGGCACATGTCATGAACCTTGTCGTCCAGAAATTTCTAAAGAGCTACCCGGGTCTGGACTGCCTGCTGAGGAAGGCTCGAGGTCTAAGCTCACACTTCCACCGTTCGCACCTTGCTTCTTCCCGCCTGGCTGCGTTGCAGCGTCAGCTCAGCCTCCCCGTCAACCGTCTCATTGTTGACGTGGCAACACGCTGGAATTCCACCCTCCACATGCTCCAGCGATTGTGGCAGCAGCACAATGCCATTACGCAGTATGAAGTGACACATGGCCTGACAAGCAGCGGTGCGGACCTCGGGGTGTTGAGCCACCGAGAGTGGAGGCAGGTGAAAGAGCTCTGCACCATCCTTGCCAGTTTTGAAGAAGCCACCAAAATGGTCAGTGCAGACAATGCCCTTGTCAGCATGAGCATTGTGGTGATCTTAGTTCTGGAACGATCGTTGGACACTCTGAAACATCAGGTCCCACCAGCGACGGAGGAGGAGACGGACACAGATGCGGACATGGAGCCTTTCTCTCCGTCGAATCCAGAAGGCCCGACAGTTTCACAATTTTATCGGTCTTCATTAGGCAGTGGTTCGGGGTCCATGGCCATTGCAAGTCGACGCCTCAGCTCTCAGGGTGCATCATCTGAGGCAAGTCAGGGCTGTGTTGAAGCTGTGCCGGAGGAAGCGGAGGAGGAGGAGGAGGAGGTATTCCTGGACACCGACGTTACCGATGTCCCTGCCTTGGAAAGAGGTTGGCACGGATTTGAGGCGGAGGAGGAAGATGAGGAAGATCAGTTTGCTAGTGAGCCTCGAGCCAAAGGCTTGGGAAATCAAGGCTCCATCTCTCACATGAGTGCTTGGATGCTCCATTTCCTCCAACATGATCCTCGCATTAAGGCCATCAAACTGAACAACAGTTACTGGGTGGCCACCCTCCTCGATCCCCGGTACAAAGCAAAACTCAGCACTTTCCTTCCACCCACCCAAATAGAGAGTAAAATGCAGGAATTGGAGACCGTGCTGATTGATCAACTGGAGACATCTGTTGCGTCTGCTTTACGTTCTTCAAATGTCACGGTGGAACAACGTAAGCAACGTGATAGCAGTAGAGTGCAAAGCAGCCGTAGCGGAGGCAGCAGCAGGCATTGTGGCAGAAGCCTAATGGGTGACCTCTGGCAATCTTTATTTACCACCTCACAAACGCATGTAATGAGGCACACATACAACACATAGAGACCGGCTTAAGATAAATGGTGCACGACTATCTGCGTCTCAACATCGATGTTTTCGGATAGGTTCCGGACCCAATCAACTTCTGGGTATCCAAAATGGATGAATGGTCCGAGCTCGCCCGCCACGCCATAGAGGTGTTGTCCTGCCCAGCAGCCAGCGTCATATCTGAGCGGACCTTCAGCACAGCTGGAGGAGTCATTACAGACAATCGCATCTGGCTTTCCACAGATAATGTGGATCGTTTGACTTTCATCAAGATGAATCAGACATGGATCTCTGATGATGTTGTGCCCAATTGCCGAGGTCACCGATTATTGCCCCGTCTACTTCACATTCCTCTTCCAAAAGAAATGGTTCTCTTGAAAATATTTTTTTAAAATGATCATTTCTTACTGCAATTTTTAATCTCAGTTCCCAAAAGTTCATTTTGCTGGTTTTGCGGTGAGGAGACACCAAGGTTACATGAAAAAAAACGTATTCCATTCACTCACTTCATCTTTAGAATTTTTCGCATTGTCAATGGTTTTGGGGTCATGGTGCTGTGAGATACAGCTATAATCATGGTCCTTTGGGAACAGAAATGGGGCTTCTAAGGGGAATTTCTCCCTCACAATTTTTAATAGTGGCTGAGAAGTCATTTTAAAAATTTTTTTGGGCATGTTGCTGTGAAAAAGCAGCTATACTACAGGTCCTATTATAAAAATGTGGTTTCTAAAAGACATCTGTTCTTTACAATTGTCAACAGTGGCTCAAGGGTGATGGGGCTGTCAAAAAAAAGGAATAGATAGGACACTGTTAATGGACACATATCAAAATGACTTTTTTTGCAAGATCTTTAACATAGCTAGCAATCCCTGTAGTGAGACAACCCATTTAATACAATAAAAAAAAAGAGAAACAAAGACGTGGTGGGATTCCATCCTAAAAATGGTGGTTGAAAGACTCCTTTTTCCGGCCCTTTTTTATCTGTGGGTCAGATAGGTTTAAGGGTCATGCTGCGTTCCAGGACAGGGATAGTCAGTGTCCCCGTTCAAGTAAAAAAGGGTGGTTCAAATCAAAACTGCCTTCTGGCACTTTTTAATTTGGTGGGTCTGCCCGGTTTAAGGGTCATGCTGTGGTACAAGACAGGGATAGTGAATAGTCTGTGAGTTTTTTTCTGTGACTCTTGTTGCCTAATTGTTTTGCCTAAGATGTGGCAGGTATCCATTTTACTGTTGTGGATGTTAATTCCAGCTTCTCCAGCCTTGTTTGGGGGGAAGAATGAAGGTGTTGTTCCTCTCCCATAGACTTAATGGCATTTTTCCGGTGATTATCTATTACGATATCGGCATGATAATTGACGATATCGACTATCGATCCGATGACGATAGTTGATGTAATCTCTCATCACTAATCTCGATTCATGTTATAAAAACTTTGTCACAAATTGACGTCAATAAGATTTGCAGGTATAGAAAGGGTTAACAGCTCAGGAATTCAGAATGACAGACATACTAAGTTGTTACAACATGAATCGAGATGGATATTGAAAATGGAAGCGTTAGGTCCATTAGGTTTGAATGAAAGGAACAATCTCTCGGTATTTCTGTAGATAGTAGATTTTAATGTGTTGTTTAATATACACCAGCTGTGAAAGGAGCGGAAGGGGAGTTAAATAGCGGAAGATCGCTGACTTACCCGTGAACCTTGAGAAAGCGTGAGGATGTGAACGCGCAATGATCGTTGGTATTGTGTATCGTCTCCCGACCTGCTGTAATTTTTATGCCAATAAAGCACTTTAAAGGAGAAGACTGGTGAGTGCCGCTCTGTTGTTTCTAAATATAAGGAATACATCATCTGCTATAAGTAATTGGCTCAGTGTAGAAAAAGTCAAAGTCACGTAAAATAAACTGAATGTGAACAAGGCTCCAGGCCCTGATGGCATACATCCAAGGGTTCTTAAAAAGTTCAGCTTGGTTATCTCTGTGCCTCTGTATATGATATTTAGAGATTCCCTGGTGACTGGTATAGTACCAGGAGACTGGCGCAAGGCAAATGTAGTTCCCATCTTCAAAAAAGGCTCCAAGTCTTGCCCAGGTAATTATAGACCAGTAAGTTTAACATCTGTTGTGGGAAAAATGTTTGAGGGGCTCATAAGGGACTATATACAGGAATATGTGGACAAATACAATATTATTAGTGATTGCCAGCATGGATTTACTAAGGACAGAAGCTGTCAGACCAATCTGATCTGTTTTTATGAAGAGGTGAGTAGAAGTCTGGATAGCGGGGCAGCTGTGGATATTGTGTTTTTAGACTTTGCAAAGGCGTTTGACACTGTCCTGCATAAGCGTTTGTTAGGTAAATTAGAATCCATTGGGTTAGAGATAACAGTGTGTAATTGGATTAAAAACTGGCTGTTGGATCGTACTCAGAGAGTGGTGGTAAATGACTCCTACTCTGAGTGGTCCCCGGTTGTGAGTGGTGTGCTGCAGGGCTCAGTATTGGGTCCTCTTTTATTTAATGTATTTATTAACGATATAGTGGAAGGGATCAATAGCACGGTTTCGATTTTTGCAGATGACACCAAGCTATGCAGGGTAGTGCAATCTATGGAAGATGCTCATAAATTGCAAGCAGACCTGGACACACTGAGTGTTTGGCATCCACTTGGCAAACGGGGTTCAATGTGAATAAATGTAAGGTTCTGCATATTGGTAGAAATAATCTACAGGCATCATATGTCCTAGGGGGAGAAAAACTTGGAGAATCGCTTGTTGAGAAAGATCTGGGTGTTCTTGTAGATCATAGACTACAGAACAGAATGCAGTGTTATTCAGCTGCCTCTAGGGCAAGTAAGATATTGGTGTGTATTAAAAGAGGCATGGACTCGCGGGACAAGGATGTAAATCTACCGCTGTATTGGTGCAACCTCACTTAGAATACGCTGTTCAGTTCTGGGCCCCAGTTTATAGAAGAGATTTAATGGAGCTAGAAAGAGTACAAAGACAAGCAACCAAACATATAAGGGGAATAGAGCATCTTAGTTATGAGGAGAGGTTAATAGAATTGAACTTATTTAGTCTGGAGAAAAGACGGCTTCGGGGGGACATGATTAATTTATATAAATATATAAATGATCCCTAAAAAAAGTATGGGGAAAAATTATTTCAAGTGAAGCCCCCCTCAAAACATAAGGTGACATTCCCTTCGACTAGAGAAAAAAGGATTCAATCTCCAGAGGAGAAGGGCGTTCTTCACTATAAGAACTATTAATCTGTGGAATAGCCTGCCTGAGGAGCTGGTCACAGCAGGAACTGTAGAGACTTTCAAGAAAAACCTAGATACCTACTTGGAACTAAAGAATATTAATCCGTACGTAGCTATGTAAAATTCTGGATCCTGGCTGATGGAGGCTCTGGGATCAGAGATAGGGTCTACACTGGAGAAGATTGGTTCTTGCCTTGTGGGTTTCAGGGCATTAACCAGTGGTGAGGCTGGGCTTAAAGTCCTTGTCTCTCTCTCCCTTCACCCACATTTTCACATTTTTGAACTTGATGGACACGTGTCTTTTTTCAACCGTACTAACTATGTAACTAGTATCTACCACTATCTGGTCACTGTATGGTGGTGGTATATGTCTGCAGAGCCTGTGTACACTGGTTATCTATCACTATTTTGTGACTGTATGGCAGTAATATATGACTGTAGAGTGCCTGTGTACATCTGATATTCACATGTGGTGGTCACATATAGACATGGTCTGAAGCAGAAATTCTGCTTCAAATTATATAAACCTATAAATCACAGAGCTCAGCTTCTTTTTCAGTCATATCCTGATCTCCTATAGAGCTTTCTGACAGGTCCTCTTTAAGGTCTAAATAATGGGAATTATCTCAAGTAGAGATGAGCGAATTTCTCAAAAATTCGATTTGGACGATTTGGCGAACTTTTGCCAACATTGTGCCATGCAGAAATATGCATAGGGAGCATGGTTTGGTATTGAAACAACGCTGTGATTTAGTATGTCACACAGATAACAGGGTAACTGAAGCGGGAACGCAGCCTGACAGGGTAATGTCAGCGCCAGCTAGAAAGAACCGAGCAGAGGGCCAAGATCCCACTATATCATCAAATAGCGTACCCCTTATACACCGTCATCGGATGATTCCACAGATTATGACTTTACCTGTTCTGTTAAACTCTGATACATGTAGAGCTCTCCCCCTCCCCCGATAGAGTGGAGAGGGTGTCGGCAGTAATTTTGCATTGACGTTACTGATCATTTTGCCCTTCCTTTGATCCGTCAGTGTCCGCTTTCAATTGGTCAATAATCCGTCAGTATTGCTAAAACCAAAAAGAAACAGGAGTTGATCCAAAACAGAGATGACAAGTAAATGGAATATTTGCATGTCTTCTGTGTTCCCTACAGATTGAACTGGATGGATTTCAGACGTGTGCAGGGCAGAAATAAAAACACTGGATTTGACACAGAGTTCCCCACAATAAGTGAAAAAATGAACTCTGTGTCACAGATTGCAATATCCCAAAATAAAAAACGCTGGTTCGGGAACAGTTGTATATATGACTCACACCTGTATATTTGGAAGGTATTTTACCCCAGTAACTCTAAAATCGGAGGTATTTTGGACATAGTGCAATCTAGTGCTGCTACAAAGGGATGCTTGTGCATACAAGACACAGTGGCAAGTGGCAGAATTTAACATGGCTGCCCTATTTATAGGGCTGTGACATCACAGAAGACGGCTGGCTGCTGATTGACTGCATGTCATGGCATTAATGCCATTCCTTTCTTTCTCCCAAAATTCTTTGCCCCATGTCACGCCATGTGATCGTGACATTTAAGAAAAAAAACTTTGTTAGAATCGATTCGCTCATTTTTAATCTCAAGAGCACCTTATCCTTGTAACGCAGGAGTGGATCCAATGGGCCAACGCAAGCGATGATAGCTAAGCCACGGAGTCTAAGTAGCCCCCGGTTTTCACCAGAGCCTGCCGCAAAGCGGGATGGACTTGCTGCGGCGTGTGGCTACCAGGTCGTTACCCCTGACGTGACTTGCGGCCGGGGTACAGCGTGGTGCAGAATCGTAAGCCGGAGGCATAGTCGGGGACAGGCAGAAGGTCAGGGCAGGCGGCAGAGGTTCGTAGTCAGAGACGGGCAGACGGTCAGGGCAGGCGGCAAACAGGCAAGGTCAGAAACGTGAGCAGGCGGACTGGTACACGGGAAATCAAGACTGAACTCTATACACTCTAAACGCTCCAAAACACACCAACAGACTGGCAGCGAGTGCTAGGGGCGTCTACCATATATAGGACCAGCGGCCGTCAATTAACCAATTAAAGGCGCGCTGGCCCTTTAAATCCGGACCAGCCGTCGCAAGCAGGGATTATGCGCGCGGCGGCTGTCAGAGCTGGAGACAGGAGCGGGGACTGGTAAGTACGGGGTTTCCCGGGCAAGAGGAGAAGGACCACGGCTGCGGACAGCCGCAGCACCCGTGCCGGACCCCGTGCGCACAGGGGGACGGCCGCGGCGAGCTGCGGCGCCGCGCGCCGTGACAGTACCCCCCCTTAGCTCTCCCCCTCTTCCTTTGAAATTTAGCGAGGAGATCAGGGGACAGATTGGTCTCAGGTTCCCATGAACGCTCCTCCGGACCGAAGCCCTTCCAGTCGATAAGGTAGAACCGCTTCCCCCTCACTGTCTTCTCCGCCAGCACCTCCTTGACCTCAAAGATGTTATCTGTGCTAGCAACAGGAGAAGGCGAGACAGGTCTGCGGGAGAAGCGGTTCAGCACCACAGGCTTGAGGAGGGACACGTGAAACGCGTTCGGGATACGTAGAGTCGGGGGCAGGCGAAGCTTATAGGAGACGGGGTTCAGACGCTGGAGCACCACAAAAGGACCCAGGTATTTGGGGCCCAACTTGTAACTGGGCACCTTAAAACGGACGTACTTTGCGGATAACCAAACCCTATCGCCTGGCTCAAATAGGGGCGGGGCCCTACGGTACCTGTCAGCCTGACGCTTGGTGCGGGCAGAAGCTCGTAGCAGGGCCTGACGCGTGAGTTGCCAGAGAGCCTTGATGTCCTTTACTTGGGCATCCACGGCAGGGACAAGAGACGAGGTAGCTAGAGGGAGAGGTGGGCGGGGATGTAACCCAAAGACAACAAAAAAGGGGGAGGCCCCAGCGGATTCTGACTCTAAAGAGTTATAAGAAAACTCTGCCCAGGAGAGAAGATCGGACCAATTATCCTGACGAGCGGACACAAAGTGCCGCAAGTAGGTACCCAACACCTGGTTAACCCGTTCTACCTGCCCGTTAGTTTGAGGGTGGTATGCAGATGAAAAATCCAACTGAATCTGCAACTGACAGCACAGGGCCCGCCAAAATTTAGCGATAAACTGGACTCCCCTGTCAGAGACAATATGCAACGGGAGACCGTGCAAGCGGAAAATATGATGGAAAAAATGTTGGGCCAGCTGGGGGGCAGAGGGTAACCCAGGCAGTGGGATAAAGTGGGCCATTTTCGAGAAACGATCGGTCACCACCCATATGACCGTGTTTCCAGATGAAGGTGGAAGATCTGTGACAAAGTCCATGGCGACATGGGTCCAGGGTTTTTCCGGCACAGGAAGAGGCTGAAGAAGGCCCGCGGGCTTGAGGCGAGGAACCTTATTTCGGGCACAGGAGGAGCAGGCCAGCACAAAGTCCCTGACGTCTTGAGCAAGAGTGGGCCACCAGTAGTAGCGGGAGACCAGCTGAAGGGACTTATGGATTCATAGTTTCATAGTTTGTAAGGCTAAAAAAAAGACAAGTCGTCCATCTAGTTCAGCCTGTTGTGCTAAGGTATTGATCCAGAGGAAGGCAAAAACCCCCAATGAGGTAGAAGCCAATTGTCCTCATTTTAGGGAAAAATTCCTTCCTGACTCCAATCTGGCAATCAGAAAAATCCCTGGATCAATGACCCCTCTCCTGAATCCTAGTCACTGTAACTTGTTATATTATTACGCTCCAGAAATGCATTCAAACCCTTTTTGAACTCGGTTACTGAATTCACCATGACAAGTCCCTCTGGCAGAGAATTCCATAGTCTCACTGCTCTTACAGTAAAGAATCCCTTTCTATGTTTATGTAGAAACTTTCGTTCCTCAGAACGTAAAGGATGCCCCCTTGTTCTAGATACAGCCCTGTGTATAAATAAATCTTGGGAGAGATCTCTATATTGACCTTTGATGTATTTAAACATATTTATTATGTTCCCCGAAGCCTTCTTTTCTCTAAACTAAATAACCCTAATCTTGCCAATCTTTCTGTGTACTGTAGTCCACCCAGTCCTTTTATTATTTTTGTTGCCCGCCTTTGTACCTGTTCAAGCTCTACAATGTCTTTCCTGTGCACTGGTGCCCAAAACTGTACACAATATTCCATGTGTGGTCTAACCAGTGACTTGTATAATGGGAGAATAATGTTCTCATCATGTGCATCTATGCCCCTTTTAATGCACCCCCATGATCCTATTTGCTTTGGCTGCTGCTGCCTGACACTGGCTGCTACAATTAAGTTTACTGTCCACCAGGATTCCCAAGTCCTTCTCCATGTCACTTTTACCCAGTGTTTTTCCATTTAACATGTAGTCATGTAATGGATTTCTCTTCCCCATGTGCATAACTTTGCATTTATCTGTGTTAAACCTCATCTGCCATTTCCCTGCCCAGGCCTCCAACTTATCAAGATCCCTTTGTAATAACATATTATCCTCTATCGTGTTGATTACTTTACAGAGCTTAGTATCGTCTGCAAAGATCGATATTCTACTGTGTATTCCCTGTGTAAGATCATTAATGAAAATGTTAAAGAGGATAAGGCCCAATACTGACCCTTGTGGTACCCCACTAGTAACAGCGATCCAGTCTGAGTATGTACCGTTAATTACTACCCTTTGTTTTCTATCAGTGAGCCAGTTACTTATCCACTTGCATACATTTTCTCCCAGTCCAAGCATTCTCATTTTATTTAACAACCTTTTATGTGGCACCGTATCAAATGCTTTAGAAAAATCTAGATGCCCAGCTGTTCGGGAAGAATGTCCCCACTTCAGGATTCTAGGCCGCAAAGCAGGGCGCACATACGTCTTCCCGGGGGGCACACGTTGAAGATCCACGGGGGCAGCCGTGACGAGGCGTTCAGGAGGGACAATGTGCTGTGGAGGAGAGTCAAGACCCACCGTATCAGAGGCACGAGATAGGGCGTCAGCTTTGACGTTCTTCCCGGCTGGCCGAAAGTGTAGCAGGAAGTCAAAACGGGCGAAGAAAAGCGACCATCTAGCCTGCCGGGGATTCAGGCGTTGAGCCGACTGAAGATATAGGAGGTTTTTATGGTCGGTGAAGATATCAATAGGGTGACGAGCCCCCTCCAGCAGGTGACGCCACTCTTCTAGAGCCAGCTTTATGGCCAGTAATTCGCGATCCCCTATGGTATAATTCTTCTCGGCCGGAGAGAAAGTTTTGGAGAAGAATCCACACGTATGCAGTTTACCCGAGGAGGATCTCTGCAGGAGGACAGCACCGGCACCCACCGAGGAGGCATCCACTTCCAGAATGAAGGGGCGGTTCGGGTCCGGGCGAGACAGAACCGGAGCAGACGCGAACGCAGATTTGAGACGGCTGAAGGCTTCTTGAGCTTCCGGGGGCCAGGACTTGGGATTGGCGTTCTTCTTGGTTAGAGCCACCAGAGGAGCCACAAGCGTAGAGAAATGTGGGATAAATTGTCTATAATAATTGGCAAATCCCAGGAATCGTTGAATGGCCCGAAGGCCCACCGGTTGTGGCCACTGCAACACTGCGGAGAGTTTTGAGGGATCCATCCGGAGGCCCTTATCAGAGACGATGTACCCTAAAAAGGGCAAGCTGGTGCGTTCGAAGAGACACTTCTCTGGCTTGGCAAAAAGCTGATGGGTACGGAGTCGCCTGAGGACCTGGCGGACGTGGTGGCGATGAGTTACGAGATCCGGAGAAAAGATAAGGATATCGTCCAAGTAGACAATAACACAGCTGTAGAGTAGGTCCCGGAAGATCTCATTGACGAAGTTTTGGAATACAGCAGGGGCGTTGCAGAGACCGAATGGCATAACCAGATACTCGAAGTGGCCATCCCACGTATTAAACGCTGTTTTCCACTCGTCGCCTTCTCTAATACGGATCAAATTATAAGCACCGCGAAGATCCAGCTTGGAGAATATTTTCGCGCCACGCAGGCGGTCGAAGAGTTCCGATATCAAGGGCAGAGGGTAGCGATTCTTTATGGTGATTTTATTTAAGCCCCGATAGTCGATGCAGGGCCGGAGAGACCCATCTTTTTTCTCCACGAAGAAGAAGCCGGCTCCTGCCGGAGACGAGGACTTACGGATAAACCCTTTGCGGAGGTTCTCCTTGATGTACTCAGACATCGCCTTAGTCTCCGGGACGGAGAGTGGATAAACCCGGCCTCTGGGAGGAGTACAGCCAGGTTGCAGGTCAATGGGACAGTCGTAAGGCCGGTGAGGAGGGAGCGTTTCGGCCTGCCTCTCCGAAAAAACATCCGCAAAGTCCCAATATGGCGTAGGTAGACCTGGAGGAGGCTTGGCAGACTTCAGGGAAGCGACCTGAGGAGCGAGTTGCGGTGCAGACAGGCAACGTGAGTGACACGCGGAACCCCAACGCATGACTTCACCTGTGCTCCAATCCAAGGTCGGGGTATGGTCCTGCAGCCAAGGGAGGCCCAGAAGGATTTCAGAGGAGGACCGAGGCAGGACTAGAAGTGGCAACGTTTCCTTGTGAAGGGCCCCAATCTGCAGGAAGAGGGGAGCCGTACGGAAACGGATGGCGTCCTTAAGGCATTCGCCACTGACCGAAGACACAAATATGGGTTTCTGCAACGGAGTCACCGGGAGACGAAACCTGGTCACAAGTTCGTGGCTTATGAAATTTCCTGCCGATCCAGAATCAATAAAGGCGGTGGCCTGAAAGGTGCTGTCCGGAGAAGCACCAATGTATACGGGCATGGTCAAACGGGGAGAGGCCGTTCTGACACCTAGGGTTGCCTCTCCTACGAGCCCTAGGTGCGGAAGTTTCCCGGGCGCACCGGACAGTCCCCAATGAAATGGCCAGAACCGCCACAATAGAAGCACAGCCGCTTCAGACGACGCTGAGAACGTTCCTCCTGGGACAGGTGGGCTCTCTCGACCTGCATAGGTTCCTCTTCAGAGGCCATCGGAGGAGGAAGAGGTGACCGCTGGAACGTGGGAGCCAAGCGGGGGAAACGGCGTGGACGGACGGTTTCCCGTTGTAGGCGGAGCTCTTGTTGCCTTTCGGCGAAGCGAATATCCACTCGGGTGGCCAAATGGATTAGGTCATCCAAGGCAGCTGGTAGATCCCGAGCGGCGAGCTCGTCCTTGATTCGCCCCGAGAGGCCTTGCCAAAATGTCGCCACCAACGCTTCGTTGTTCCAGTCCAGCTCCGAAGCGAGAGTGCGAAACTGCACAGAATACTGACCGACTGTGGTGTCGCCCTGACGAAGCCGGAGCAGTGCTGCGGCAGCCGAAGAAGTACGGCCTGGTTCCTCAAAGACTGTGCGGAACCCCCGGAGGAAGGTTTGGAGGTCAGCTGTCAGAGGATCCCCTCGATCCCATAGTGGCGTAGCCCAAGCCAAGGCTTCTCCAGACAAGAGGCTGATTATGAAAGCCACCTTGGCACGCTCTGTAGGGAATTGGCGCCCCATCATCTCGAGGTGGATGGAGCACTGGCTGATGAATCCCCTGCACTTCTTGGGGTCTCCATCGTAGCGAGAGGGGAGTGGCAGATGCAGAGAGGGTCCCGAAGCCGAAGCAGGTAGAGCAATAGATGCCGGAGCAACGGATGCAGATGCAGAGGAGGCAGCTGGTGGAGGCAGACGGGTCGCCAGGCTCTGCATCATGGCCGCTAGCTGGTCGATACGCTGGCTCTGCTGGGCGACGGCCATCGTGACGTCCCGGAGATCGGGCAGAGGTACCCTGGCGGAATCCATGGCCAGTCTGTACTGTAACGCAGGAGTAGATCCGCTGGGCCAACGCAAGCGATGATAGCTAAGCCACGCCAGGGAACGGAGTCTAAGTAGCCCCCGGTTTTCACCAGAGCCCGCCGCATAGCGGGATGGACCTGCTGCGGCGTGAGGCTACCAGGTCGTTACCCCTGATGTGAATTGCTTGCGATGGCGGCCGGGGTACAGCGTGGTGCAAAATCGTAATCCGGAGGCGTAGTCGGGGACAGGCAGAAGGTCAGGGCAGGCGGCAGAGGTTCGTAGTCAGAGACGGGCAGACGGTCAGGGCAGGCGGCAAACAGGCAAGGTCAGAAACGTGAGCAGGCGGACTGGTACACGGGAAATCAAGACTGAACTCTATACACTCTAAACGCTCCAAAACACACCAACAGACTGGCAGCGAGTGCTAGGGGCGTCTACCATATATAGGACCAGCGGCCGTCAATTAACCAATTAAAGGCGCGCTGGCCCTTTAAATCCGGACCAGCCGTCGCGCGCGCGCCTTAAGCAGGGATTATGCGCGCGGCGGCTGTCAGAGCTGGAGACAGGAGCGGGGACTGGTAAGTACGGGGTTTCCCGGGCAAGAGGAGAAGGACCACGGCTGCGGACAGCCGCAGCACCCGTGCCGGACCCCGTGCGCACAGGGGGACGGCCGCGGCGAGCTGCGGCGCCGCGCGCCGTGACAATCCTGGAGAAAGATTAGTAGAGATGAGCATGCACGAAAAAATTTGAGTTCGGGCCGAACCCCGAATTTTGAGAAATTCGATCCGAACGCCGAACCCCATTAAAGTCAATGGGAGATGATGTTCAGGTTAATTTTGATACTAACACAGATGAGGAGAAGCCGCAATTACCTTCCATAACAGTAATGTGACAATAAACAGTAAAATGGATAAGTGAAACTACTTTGTGAAGACAATTTGGCTCTAAGAGTCAGAAAAAAATTCACAGGCTAAAATAATTCATTCCTTTCAATGGCTAACTGAAAAGATGAGGATTGCGTAGTTAGACGAGGTGCATCGCTGGCAGCTGCTAAGGGGTCCCTTTGACACATAAGAAGATGCTGGTATTGGGAATGACACATGGTAACTGGCAGGAGCCCTCTATCACTTTTTCATCAGGGCCCAAGAACATGTCATATATGTGGTGGCAGCAAAAACATCCCAATGGGGAACATGGAGTTTCAGCTGGCAGGGCCGTAGTTATAGGGGGTGCAGTGGTAGCCAGTGCTGCCATCAGTCATCTATTAACCATTTCAGGGCCCCATGCAGCTAAACCAAATGGAACCCCCACCCATTACTAGTTTCTATTTTTTTAAAATATCAGTGGACACCTTTTTGATTAGGATCCCTGACATAAGTACTGTCCTATTGGCACCCGTGCCAGTTACCATGTGCCATTTCCAATAACGGTGTCTTCTTATGTGTCAAAGGGGCTTTTGGGACACCTCAGGATGCACGGCCCCATAATAGCTGCTTCCACCAGGGGTGCCAACAGGACAGTATGGGCAGTATTCCTGTCACAGGCACTAATCGAAAAGGGGCCCACAAATATGTTAAAAACAAATAGGAAGTAGTAATGGGTGGGGCCCCATTTGATTTGGCTGTATGGGGCCTGAAATGGTTAATAGATGATTACGGCAGACTGAATGATGACTGTTAATGTTAATAGATGACTGATGGAATGTGTATTTCACATTGTGAAGAAGACATGCTACAGTTTACTAGTCGGTGACATTGGCAACCGGGGCAACAAAATCGTCAGAGATCCACGCTTGATTCATTTTGATAAATGTCAAACTATCCACATTCTCGAAGGAAAGACGGATGCGTTTGTCAGTTATCACCCCACCAGCTGTGCTGATGGTGCGTTATGAGAAAACGCTGGCTGCCGGGAAGGCTAAAATTTGTATGGCGTGTCGAGCAAGCTCAGGCCAATCATCCATTTTGGACACCCATGGGTTGAATTGGTCCAGATCAAGTCCAAGAGCATCAGTGTTCAGCAGCAGGTAGTTATGGACCATGCTCTGAAGGTGGTCTTGGTGTGTCCGAATGCTGCGTTGGTGTGGTGGTAAAAACAGAGTGAAAAATGTTAACCAGTGCGCTTCTGCCACACTGCCTGCTGCGGCTACTTGCCATTCTACTGCTGTCACATTGCTGACGTTGTTCCACGGTGACATTAGAATGTGAAGAAGATGCAACAGATGTCTCGAGTTGGTCAATGAGCACTGTCTCAAATTCCGGCATTCTACTGTCAATTTGTGTGGGTGGAACGAAAGTGCTCACTTTTGATTTGTTTTTGTTTTTTTATTATTTTCAAAATAAATTTGACATGTATGAACATCTTGAAAAGAAAAAACAAAACAAAGCACAACTAGCCATAGTCCAGTTACAACTCAGGAGTTAACATTAATAACAATGTCCACAGCAGTAGGAAAACAAAAAACTATGGATAAAACGTATAATATATAACAGTAGAGTAATAAGCATTAATCAAGGTGTTTATGTCATATCAGGCTCAGGGAGAAAGTATACTCAGATCAGATATTGTTAACATTTTTCTTGATTACCTTTGAAAATCTAAAGAGCTTCAAAGTAGTCTGAATCTGTCCAAACCTTCCAATCATTTTTGACTTTGGGTACTAAATGGGGGGGGATAACTAAAGAAGTTTCACATTTGTACTGAAAATTGATTCTGTTTAAGATTTCCTTCAGAGTTATAGGGGGTGAAGATTTCCAGTGATTGGCTATGGTTAGTCTCGTCACCACAAGAATATGGAATAAAATCGTCCTGAATGGGATTGGGAAATCAAGTAGATTAATATCCAAGAGTGCCAAGGCAGGTGTGAGAGTAATTTTAAGCAGGAATAATCTGGAAATTAGTTTTTTCAATTTGTCCCCATAATTGGAAGGTAACAGGACAGCTCCACCACATGTGTAGCAATGTTCCCGTCAGCCCACATCCTCTCCAGCACATTGAAGAACTAGGCTGAGAAAAGTGGGCTAGTCTAGTAGGTGTCAGGTACCATCGTAGTTGCAGCTTTTCCATTATTTCTAAATGACTTATACATCTAGAAAACTTGGTTGCTACAACAGAAGCCGAGAGCCAGGTTTCATACGAAAAGGTACATTTTAGGTCTTCTTCCCATTTGATCATATAGTTAGGTTTGGTCTGGTCCTCTTTTCGCAATAGAAGATTGTACACGATGGACAATCCTCATTCAAAACCTTTTTTCACAATTAAAAAATTATAATATGTAGAATATACTGTAGGTCTTTTTGGCCAAGACCAATTTTGCAGAATATGTCGGACTTGTAAGTATTTGAAAAAGTTAGTGCGGTCTAGATTATAACACGTCGCTAGATCAGAGAACATTTTTAGAAGATCTTCTTCAAATAGGTGATTCACAGTTGTGATACCATTAGCAATCCAATTGTGGAGGGAGAGATTTGGGGAAGCTAAATGAAGTAAGGATAAATGGCAATCTGTTTTAGTAAAGTAAATCCACTTCTTAGTTCTGACAAGTTTCGACCATGTCTGTAAAGCATGTTGAAGGGCAGGAAAAGGTGGTTGTGGGTACGTAAGCCCTAGTATCTCGGCTATCATTAAGTCTCTAACTGAGAACGGTGCTACTGAGGTGTTCTCAATCTGGGACCAATGGTGTGAATCAGGGGAGGACCACAGAAAGTACAGTGGTTCTAACACAGAAGCAATATTATATAAGGTACTGACATGCCCCCTTCCTTGATGTTAAAAAAAAAAGGAATTGTTTCTTATATCTTGTTTTTTTTGAGCTCCAAATACATTTCAAAAATAAGGAGTGAATCTTGTCAATTAAAGTTGACGATAGTAAGAATGGTAGAGATCTTGATATGTATAGAAACCACGGGAGTAATAATATCTTGGTGATATTTATGCGGGCTATTCAAGATAACGGGAACTGAGTCAGGCATGTAACTTCCTATAGCAGAGAGCCGTACAAAATTTCTAAATTCAAACGAATTGTATTATCCAAAGAGGGGGTTATTTGAATGCCTAAGTAATTGATGGATGAGTCCGCCCAGATGAAATTAAATTTTGACAGAATGGATTTCTGTTGCTTAGAGATATATAATGGAATGAGGTGAGACTTGGTCATATTTTATTTATAGTAGGATACTGAGGAGTAAGAGTCAAGAATTTGGAGGTGAGCTTTGAGAGAATGCTCAGGGTTTTGGCAAATCATCAGAACATCATCCTCAAACAAACTAATTTTGTGTTCGTAGTTTTGGACATGAATGCCCGAAACTGATGGAGATTCTCTTATCAGTTCCGCCATTGGTTCTACACACATGATAAATATTAAAGGCGAGAGCGGGCAACCTTGTCTTGTACCATTTGAGATTGGGAATGACTCTGATAAAAAGCCAGAAGCTAATACCCTGGCTGAGAGAGAAGAATACAATGAATGAATAGCATTAGGAATAGGGCCTTCGGAAACCGAACTTTTCTAATACCGCCCTGAGATAGCCCCAATGAAGCCTGTCAAAAGCTTTTCTGCATCAAGTGATATCAGAAAATAGGGGGTCTTATCAGTATTTATCTTATGAACAATATCCACAACTCTTCTGATTCCATCCCGTGTTTGCCTGCCTTTCACAAATCCTACTTGGTTCCTATTAATAATGTGGGGGAGGATAGTACTCAATCTATTTGCTATTATTTTGGAGAAGAGTTTGATGTCACAATTCAGTAGTGAAATGGGTCTGTAATTGATAACCTGATCTGATGCTTTACCCGGCTTGGGTATGGTGGTCACTGTCGCACAAAGGAGTTCACTAGGGGCAGCACCTTTGTTCATTATTGTTTGAAAGAGCGAAGCAAGATGTGGGACGGGGACATCACCAAATAACTGATAATATTCATTCAATAGACCATCTGGTCCGGGGGTTTTGTTCGGTTTGGAGGAACTAATTGTGTCTTCAATCTCTCTGATACTTATTTTCCAGCTCCTTTGTTAGGGACGGGAGTTTAATTGTCTGTAAAAAGGAATCTATTTTTCCTTTTGAGACTTTAGAGGTCTCTGGGTTATCTTTCAAATTATATATATATTACGATAATACTTAGCAAACGCGTTAGCTATGAGTTGGGGGTCATAGATTTTAGACTTATCTGAGTTGGTGATGTAAGGAATTTTACTCCTTGCTTGTAAAGTTTTGACCCTCCTAGCTAACAATTTTGAGGGTCTATCTCTTTGTAGATAGAAGTTCCATTAAAGTCTCGAGAGATTAGCTTCATACTGAGATAGATATTGTCATGATTGTACCTGGCAGGCCCCCTGCTTTTGGTTCTGGTCGCCGGCCACGGCCGGTACGACGTAAACCGTGTTTTTTAACGTAATACCTTGTGTTCTTATTCACTAGTGTGAACTGGTCCTTCTTTCCCTGTAGGTAATTGATTCCTGGCCAACGCCCATGGCCAGGAATCCTCCAGCACTCTTTCAGTTAACCAGTGTTCTCCTTGATTGACAGCCTTGTTTCCCTATCTAGTTTTGTGTTTCTTCCACCTATCACCTCTGTTCTGTGTCTGCTGCTCACCTATTTAAGAATGCCTTCACCAGTCCCCTGTGCCTGCTATAGAGGTCTGTTGCTTAGCTAGCCCTTCCTGTTGCTTTTGCCTTTTCTGTATTTGACCCTGCTCTTCTCCTGACTACTCTCTTTTCCTAGTGATTTTGTACTGCTGCGTCCGACCGGTATTGACCTTTGGCTTGTATTCTGTTTATCCTTTTTGTCTCATGTCTCTGTACCGCACTGCCCGTACTGTTGCCGACTTTGGACCGCCCGACTTCGCTTATTTGTTCTGTATCTGTTTGACTTGTATGTGTTGCACCTATATCAGTGCAGCTATCAGTCTTCCAGTTGGGGCCAGCCTATTAAGGAGTCGGGTTCCCCAAAAGGCAGGGACAGGGGCTGGAATCATAGTCAGGGCCCACTTGTCCGTATCTGTGTGTGTGTCCCTGACCGGTCCCTGACAGATATTTTTTAGTAATTTATTTAAAACATGGCAATTTTTTTTATTAATTGGGAGGGGGGTCCGTTTTAAAATAACTTGTCCAATTTCCCAAAGCATTTGGGGGTCACTCATCTAAGGCTTTTCCTCTTTTACGTTTTCCCCTGACTAATTTGTTTACAACCCCTCTGATAACTTCCTTGTGGGCACACCACAGCACCTCCACAAAAGGGGAAGAGGGAGAATTTTTAACTGAAAGAAATTCTGTCATGTGTCCGAACCCTTTTTAAAACTATTTTGAAATTTTCCACATAAAAAGATTAATTCCCAGTTGAGTAGGGGGCTCAGTGATTCACTTTCAAATTAAAAAAAAAAAGGGGCAAATTTCCACGTTATCGTACTGATTTCTGTTGATATAACATTATGTAGGGCTCCTCTGTCTACTAGAAAAAAGTCTATTCTGGAATGGGATTTCTTAGAATGAGAATAAAAAGTAAAATCTACTTCTGCCGCGTGTTGATATCTCCACGGGTCGTGCAAATTCTCCTGTAAAAGGAAGTCCCTAATTGGGAGCATAAAAGGCTATCTTTTTGATCTAAATCGTTTGTCAACACTATTTGAAATCCCAAAAATCCCATTTCCCCTTTAAAATCTTTTTTGCTTACTTTTGTTTTAGTCACAATGGAGAATTGTCGTGCATTTGGTGCAAAAAATTTAAAAATGGTATGGGGGGTTTTGCATTAAGTTCCATTTTAAATTATGATGAAATCCATCCTTTGGAAACATTCGAGGGGCATACGCTGTGCAAAAGGGTGCACACGCACATTTAAACCCGGATCCGGATCAAAATTTAGCAAGTGGCGACACTGAATCCATTGCCAACTGGAACACCGGCGCCCACTGAGAAATCACTCGCAGGGTAATACTGGGGGGGGTGGTAGAGGGGGTGCGGAACAAAACACTAGATGGGTAACAGTAAGAAAAAAGGGGCAGAGGGAAATGTCGGGAAGGCAGTCCAAAACTGGTACACCCCCAACAAATTTTTCAAGATTGGGGGATGGGGGGGATTCCCGGTTCAAAAATACTTGCTGCAGCAAGACACTCCCCCTGTCTGCTCCATAAAGGGGGAATAGGAGTGCAGGTCGGGCTAAAGGTGCTAGTAGGGGGGACTCAATTATTAGGGGACAGACGGGGCAATCTCCCACAAAGACCGGGATCGTCAAACATGTGTTTTTTTACCGGGGCCCGGGTTCGACAAAAATCGCGGATGGGGTTTTAAGTTGCTGGGGGGGGCTGGTGAAATCCCTGTCAGGGCACAGGCACCAAAAAAAAAGGGTTAGGGGTAGTGGATTCCCTTAAAAACGATTTCAGGGACTTAGGGCCAAAAAGCCAGGGCAAGGACCTCCAAGTAATTTTTTTAAAAATTACCTTTTTTTCCACGACCACACCAGAGAGGCACGGGAGATTAGAAAGGAATAAGTGGCCAAAAAATTGGTGGGGAAAAAGGGGGATTTGGGTTTTTTGGAGAACTGGGCTGACTTCGTAGGCTACAGACTCTAGCGGGGAAGGGGCTGCCCCTAAATGGGGAGGGGCAGCTGTATTGGGGGACAAAAATGGCCAGAATTTGGGGAATATTTAAACTAGGGACTGGGGGGAGGGTAACTACCCAATAGCATCAAGATATTTAAGATAGAAAAGCGGGAATTAGGAATAAATCAGGGGGGGGGTGGAGGGAGGGGGTGTAGCAAAGTAAAAAATCAGGAAAAGGGAATAAAAACAAAAAATCTATAAATTCATGCGACCCAATAAAGGGAGCTGACCAAAAAAATTTAATAAATAGAAGGTATTAATGCTGAAAAAATATACATAGTGGGGAAACTGAGACATGGCTAGACAAGCTACGACGGGGGTTAACTTGCGGGTTACAGTCTATTTAGAAAGGATCAAAAGCCGAAAGGGGGGGTGATTGCTCTATGTAAAATCCTGTCTGAACAAACCTGGGGAAGAATGGGGTACAGGAAAAGAACGGGGAACATATGGTAAATATACAGGGGAACAATAACAAATAATACTAATAGGGTCTGCTATAGCCCCCAAAATATAACAAAAACCCATGGAAAAATTACTCCCAGGCAAATAGATGAGGGGGCTAATCAAAAGATTTATTATTAGGGCGACTTTAACTACCCGACATTAATTGGAATCTAAAGCTTGTAGCTCTCAAAAAAAACGGGTTTTTTTGTCAAAAACAAATGATAAATACCAAATTTTAAAATGGTGCGGGAACCGACAGAGGAAAGGCCCTTCAGACCTAATTTTAAACTAAAGCCTGACAGAGTAACAAATTAAAGGTTGGGGGGCACCTAGGGAATAGTGACCAAAATATAAAAATTTTCCTTTACTTTAAATAGTTTTTTTTGTCAAGGACCACAAAAACCTGATTTTGGGAAAGGGCAAATTTTTTATTCGCTTGGGAGGCCCCCAAAAACCGTTTTGACTGGACAAGGGTTTTTTAAATATGGCAAAACAAATAATAAAGGGGATTTTTAAAAACATCCAGGCCCACTGGAAGTACAACTTATGGAAATAAAAATTTAGAAACAGGAAAAACCCAATTGGATCACAGGGATTAAAAAGGGGCAATAAAAAACAAAAAGAAACTTTTTTCAACTACTAAAACAGGAGGCGTGAAAGGCACTAAAGCTATAGGAAAAAAATAAAGTGTTAAAATAAAGATAAAGGAAGCAAAGCTGGAGAGGGAAAGACATATTGCTATAGAAAGTAAAACTAACCCCAAAAATTTTTTAACTAAAAATAGAAAAAGATTAAAAGGGAAAAATGGGGGCCCTTTGAAAAATACTGGGGGAGGACAGTAAAAGGGGATGAGAAAAAAGCAAACGATTAAACACTTTTTTCTCCACGTTTTTTACCGAGGAGGATGCCCTTCCTTTGAAAAGAGATGGGGGAAAAAAAAATCCAACTTTAAAATTTCTCGTCAAACCCAGAGAAGTGCACTCCGTCTTGGGAAGATTAAAATAGACAAATCCCCGGGTCCAAGGGCAACACCCACGTCCAAAAGAATTAAGTGATTCATAGATGGCCCCTATTCTTAAAATTCAGGGACTGTCTAATAAGGGGGTATGTCCCAAAGGATGGCGCAACAAATATGGTCCAAATTTCAAAAAGTAAACCGGGAACAAAAGGCCATAAGCAAAACCTCTGTTTTTGGTAAAATGTTAAGGGTTTTTTCGAGAGCTACCTGGGAATCTACTAAAAAAAAGTATAACGCCGTTCCCACGGGGTTTAGAAGGATCGGCCTGTCAAATAATCCATCACCTATGAGGGAAATCATGCAACTGGGTCGGGGTAGGACGGATGCAAATTTTTCTAGATTTTTTCTAAAGCATTTATACGGGGCCACAAAAAGGGTGGGGAAAAAAAAAAATCTTGACTGGGGGAAAATGGTGCAAATGGGAGGTAACGCTCACTGATAAAAACAAAGGGGATAATTAACGGTACTACTCAGACTGATCGCTGTTACTGGGGTACCACAAGGGTCATAATTGGGCCCTACCCTTTAACTTTTCAATTTAAGACTACACAGGGAATAACGTAGAATATATATCTTTTCAACAACAAGCTCTGTAAAATAATAAAAAAATAGAGGGTAAATGTTATTCAAAGGGACTGGAAAGTTTGGAGGGGCCCGGGGAGGAAAAGGCAATGGTTTTTAAAACCCGTAAAAATTCAAGGTTATGCACAGGGGAAAGAAAACCATTTCTATTAATGTTAAAGAAAAAAACTGGGGAAAAGTGACATGAGAAGGACTTGGAATCCCCGGGGACAGAAACTTAATTTTACAGCCATTTCAGGAGCAGCACCCAAACAAATAGGATCATGGGGTGCATTAAAAGGGATAGAAGCACTGATAAACATTATTTCTCCCATTATACAAGTCCTTTAGACCAACAGGAAAATTTTTGTACAGTTTTGGGCACCAGTGCCAGGGAAAAACATTTTTAACTTTGAACATGTACAAAGCGGCAACAAAAAAAATAAAAGGACTTGGGGGGACTACAGTACACAAAAATTGGGAAGAAGGGGGTTTTTATTTTAAAAAAAGAAGGCTTCGGGGGACAAATAAATAGTTTAAAAAACATCAAAGGTCAAAAAAGAATCCTCCCAAATTTATTTATACCAGGCTTATCTAGAACAAGGGGGGATCCTTTACTCTTGAGGGAAAGAAAAAATTTCTACAAAAACATAGAAGAGGGTTTTTTACTGTAAGACATGAGACTATGGAATTTTCTGCCAGAGGGACTGTCATGGGGAAATTCAATAAAACCGATTCAAAAAAAGGGTTTGGGCATTTCTGGAGCGTAATAAAAATTTAAAAAGTTAAGTGACTAATTCAGGAGGGGGGCCTTGATCCAGGGTTTTTTTTTGATTTCCAGATTGGAGTCAGGAAAATTTTTTTCCCCAAAAAGCAATTGGGTTCTACCCTCATTGGGGGTTTTTTTTTCCTTCCTCTGGATCAAACCCTTTGCACAACAGCTGAACTAAGGACGCTTGTCTTTTTTTTGCCTTACAAACTTGAAACTATGAAAATATAAAAAAGGTACAAAACGGGCAACAAAAAAAATAAAAGGGCTGGTGGACACATACACAAAAAATTGGCAAAAGGGGATTTGTTTAGGAAAAAAAAAGGGTTCGGGGGACATAATAAAAATTTTAAATACTCAAAAACAATAAGAGACTCTCCCAAGATTATTTTTACATAGGGCGTATCTAGAACAAGGGGGGATCCCTTTACTCTTGAGGAACAAAGTTTTACTAAACATAAAAGGGGTTTTTTACGTAAGAGCAGTGAGACTATGGAATCCTGCCAGAGGGACTTGTCAGGTGAATTCAATAAACCCGGGGTTCAAAAAGGTTTTATGCATTTCGGAGCTAATAATATAACACGTTACAGTGACAGATTCAGGAGGGGTCTTGATCCAGGGGTTTTTTTTGATTCCAAGGAGTCAGGAAGGGAATTTTTCCCTAAAATGAGGACAAAAGGCTTTTACCCATTGGGTTTTTTTGCCTTCCTCTGGAAAACCCCCTTAGCACAACAGGCTGAACTAGATTTTCGACTTGTCTATTTTTTGCCTTTCAAACTATAAACAAGAAACTATAAACTATGAATCCCCCCTTTGGGATCAATAAAGGAATTTCCTAAAAGTTGGGAAAAACTGTGTTCCAATAAAAATTTCAACTCCACTTTTTTTTGGAAAAACCGTAAAAGGAAAAAGGGAAATGTTTGTGCGCAGCCTAAAGCATCAGAAGCTTTAAGGGGGTGTTTTCTGAAAAAAAGTACATCATTTTACTTTCAAACTTCTTTTCCCTAAGAAAAAATGCTTTCGTGGGGGAAATTTAGCCCTTACATTATAAGACATAATCTTAATTCCCATAGGGGAATTAATTTTAAACATTAACAACCCAACTGTGGGAAAACAAATTTCAGTAAATAGTTTCAGAAGAACAAGTACTATGGCAAAAACAGATAAACTAAAAAAGCATAACAAAAGCATCAGGAACCCCACAGCCTAGAACAACAAAACATTTCCCAGGGAGGAAATCAAAATTGGGGGGAAATCTGTTCGTAAGCCGCAAAAAATAAATTTAGTCCAAAAGCAAATAAACAAGAGTAAACATCTCCTTGCATAGATAACCAGAGGGGAGCTGACTTTTGCCTAGTGGGTAGTCAATCGTAGATTTGGGCCCTGACCGCCGGGTTTTACTCGACCAAATTGTGTAACAATTCCCCGGCTATCCTCTCTTTGTTTATGGAGTTATGTGGGGGGGGAAATCATCCCCAAGATAAGGACATCCCGAAGGTTGGGTGAGGGGAAACCACGTACTGAATCTTTGATAAATCAATTTCACTGGGAATCCCCAACGATAGGGAATGTTATTGTCTCTTAAAATCCTTGTGAGTGGAGCAAACTCTTTTCGCTTCAACATCATGTCCGCTGAGAGATCAAGGAATTTATATGCCCGAAACACCAGGTAGTTCCGAGGTATTTCCCGAAGCTTTTAAAACTCCTTTTAAATTTAAAAAAAGTGAATTCTTGCTATTTCGTCCCATGGGGGAAAAAAGGGAAAAAGTGCTTTCTTTCGGGGGTCGGGTATAAACCACTCTTAATCCAATCTGATGCTTCTGGAGGCTAGGGCCCTGGATCGTAAGAAATTGTGGGGGATGCATCGGTGGAAAACCCATTCAGGGACCCCACAAACCGGATATTATTCGGGGTGAGCATTTTCTAAATCCAAACTTTTGATGAAATTTTGGCCTCCTCTTCAAGGCACATTACATCAAAAAGGTTTTGTGATTTGCAAATTCCCCATCTTTTTCTCCACACTTCTGTTCTAGAGATAAGTGTTGGATGCCATTTTCCAAAACTCACCCCCATCTTTTAAAATCCCTTGAGGTTTCTCTGAATGAGGGGAATAAAGTTGAAGATTTTCTCAAGGTGCAAAATGATTCAGAAGTGCTTTTTGGCCATATCCAAGACTCTGTCAGAGGGAATTTTTATAAGGGGGGGACAGGGGCTTCTTTTTCTATTTTGAGAAAGTTTGTTGGAGTTTGGAAGAACTCTGTCAGTTTGGTGGGTTGAGACTTATTTTTTTTAGAATTGCCACCCATTTCAATTGTAGGGTGTGAGATAGGATGAGGGGCACCCCTCTTTTATTTTTTTTATTTCTTTCTTATGACTTGTTGTCTTATTCACCGAAAGTATCAGTCACAGTCAAAGAGATAAGGTTATCCTGAGGTTTGTTACTCACTGGTGAGTGAAAGTACTGAGGGAGTGTCTTGAGACAGGGTAATATCCCAATAGGAGTTATAGTCCTAAGTTCAAGGAACCAGGGGGTAATGTGATAGTATAGAGGTTATTTATAGTGGCAAGGGGTTATGCACTCCCAATAGTGGAATATGCTGTATATTAGGCGGGATCCAGCAGAGATTGAGTCTTATTTAGCAGTATGAAAAACTACTCTCTAACCTCAGATTCCTGTCACCAGCTTTCTAGGATATGGAGAGCACCCTCCAGTCACCTCTCTGCCACAGGCTGTTCTGACAGGGATTTAGATGCTGCGGAGATCTCGTAGTCAAGATGGCGGATCCCGTCCCCAGCACTCGCCACTTTCCTCCTGCAGGGCGCGCCTCAGATCGGGTCACCGGCAATCTCTCAGTCTTGGAGTCCCAGGCTTCTCGGCGATGGGTCCGGGCGGGTCTCCGAGTACGTACCGGTTCGGGGGGTTGTGCGGAGCCGTGATCTTCCCGCTGAGTTGCACTTTAAAATGGCAGCGGTCAGTGCTGCTACCCGTGGCAGACGATGAGGTGCCGCGGTTCTAAGGAGACGTCGTTCGCAGCTTCTTCTCAGCTGTCCAGGTTGTCAGGGGTCCAAGTTGTATTGGGCCCGGTTCTTTGGTTGGCAAATAAAGGCTTATGTGAGCCAGTTTTGTAGATCTCCCCTCAGCTTAGAGGATCAGGCCACGCCCCCCTCACTTTTGATGTGTAACGTGGATCAAGGAGCGTGACCACCCAGTAATCGCTGTTCATTTTGATTGCCATGATGCGTGGGTCATGTTGCAGGTAATGTAGCATCCAAGTACTCATGTGTGAGATTCTGCCAGGATCTTCCAAGCCTTCGGGTCGAGGGGCACTAACCAGATCTTCCCTCTTCCCTCCTCCTGAAATCTGTGCCAACCTCTTACCACCAAAGGGTAATCGGTACTGGTGGTGTCTGCCCCTGCCTCATCATCCTCCTCCACTTCCTCATCCTGACCGTCACCAGAGGCCTGGCTAGTATCATGCCCTCTACACTGTGAGCTGAACTGCCATCCTGCACCCACCCTGGACCTCGAACCATCGCCTAAAGAAGACCGATACAATTGGGAAACAGTTGGGCCTTCTACATCCTCTAGCGAGTAATGCTCTGTGTCCGCTTCATCCTCCTCCATCACTGCCGGGACCTGCTACCGCAGAGAGTCTGACACTTGTTCCAGTAAAAAAATGACCACAGTGGAGGGTGGAATTCCAGCATGTTGCCTCGTCATCAATGAGACGGTTGACGGGGAGGCCCAGATCACGCTGCAACACTGCCAGTCGTGCCGAAGCAGAGTGCGAACACCGGAAGTGTGAACTAAGACGTCGAGCCTTCCTCAGCAGACAGTCCAGACCTGGGTAGCGCTTGAGAGATTTCGGCACAACCAGATTCATGACGTGTGCCGGGCAAGGGATGTGCGCAAGTCTACCGAATCTAAGGGCAGCAAGGAGATTTCTCCCATTGTCGCATACCACCTTGCCTGGTGACAAGTTCTTAGCACCCTGCCACTGGTCGTTCTGAGTGCGCAGAGCCGTCCACAGCTCTTGATTAGGGATGAGCGATTATAATCGCCAAAGTTGAAATCGGCACGATTTTAAGGCTGATCGGAAATTTCCGATCACGCGATATTTTAGATGACAATCTGCAGATAATCTATTACTATCGCGCCATTTTCGATGCTTCCTGTCATTTTGGTGGCCAGCAAATCAGCTTAGAGCATAGAGCATGGTGAGCTGGGTGTGCGACGTCATGACTGTGATGTGTATAGTTGCCATTGGCGGGAAAAATCACATGACCTCATATTGCATAGAACAGCGTTTCCTGTTCAGTATTTCAGTGTCTCTCACTAGAGCAAGACGTGTGCTACGTCTCTCTTAATACAGATCAGAGACACAGTTCTTCTCATTATTCATACAGACAAATATGCTTTTAGCTGTGAACATTAGAATATAGGTAGATTAGAGAATTTCAGTTCTTAGCTAGACAGAGACTTTTAAAGAAGAATCTAGCGCTGTACAGCTGAGGGGAGGGGGGGGGACGGACGGACAGACAGGCTGGCTTTGGAAAGGAGGGTGTATATTGTGCAGCCCAGACTCTGCTTTGAACCTGCATTGAAATGACATTTTTTTTACCACCTTTTGGCCAGCACACCTCGCACCTGAGGTGAAATTGTTCTTTTTATTTTGTGCCTCCCAGTTTTTTTCAAAGAGCCACCTTGTACTTAAATTTGGTTACAGAAATTTTCTAGTAACTGTTGGTGTATTTCATTGGTGCAAAAACCACCTTTTGTTATTCGTATTACTTTTAAATAGCTGTATTTCACTTTGGTGCAGCCCAGTTTTGTTCAAAGAACCACCTTGTACTTAAATTAGGATACAGAAATTTTCTAGTAACTGTTGGTGTATTTCATTGGTGCAAAAACCACTTTTTGTTATCCGTATAACTTTTAAATAGCTGTATTTCACTTTGGTGCAGCCCAGTATTGTTCAAAGAGCCACCTTGAACTTAAATTAGGATACAGAAATTTTCTAGTAACTGTTCTCGTGTGTAATTGCTGCAAAAAACGCAATTTCTCATCCGTGTAATTTTTGAATAGCTTTATTCCACTTGGTGAATTTCAGTTTGGCGCAGATAGCGGACTTGGTCATACTGCGGTCCAGGACAGGAATAGTCAATATCCAGTTAAATTAAAATGATGGTTGAAAGACTCCTTTCTCCAGCACTTTTTAATCTGTGGGTCAGATAGGTTTAATGGTCCTGCTGCGGTCCAGGACAGGCATAGTCAATGTCCAGTTCAACTAAAATGGGGGTTTTGAAAGACCCCTTTTTCCCGCACTTTTAAAATCTGTGGGCCCAGACATTTTAAGGGTCATGCGAGTTCCAGGACGGGATAGTAAATGTCCAGTTCCCATTAAAATTGATGGTTCAAATAATACTGCCTTCTGGCACTTTTTAATTTGTGGGCCATGCAGGTTTAAGGGTAAATTGCTGTGGTACAAGACAGGGATAGTGAATAGTGTGTGACTTTTTTTTCTGTGACTTTTGTTGCCTAAGATGTAGCACGTATCCAGTTTACTGTTGTAGATGTTAATTCCAGCTTCTCCAGCCCTGTTTTGGTGTAAGAAGGAAGATGTTGTTCCTCTCCCATAGACTTTAATGGTCATCGGTAGTGTTGAGCGATTTTTATCGACAAAGTTGAAATCGGCAAGGTTTTTATGGTGATCGAAATTTCCAGATCATGCGTTAATTAAGGTTAAAATCTGAGCATCATCTATTAAATCGCCCCTTTTTCGGCGCTTCCTGTAATTTTGGGGGCCAGCAAATCAGATTTACAGAATAGAGCAGGGTTGAGATGTGTGTGCGACGTCATGACTGGGATGTGTATGGTTGCGATTGGCTGGAAAAAATCACATGACCTCGTTTTACATAAACAGCGTTTTCCTGTTTCAGCCCCAGTGTCTCTCAGCGTCTCATAGGGATAGGACCTGCGCTCTGCCTGTGGCCAAACAGCTCAGCGAAATTAGTCTATTTCTGCACAGAGAAACCTCTACTATTAGCTGTGATCCTTCCAATTTAGTTATATTAGAGATTTGAAGATTTTATGTAGTTAGCTAGAGAATTTTAAAGCAGCATCACCACTGTAAATTCACGGCGGGGGGAGCAAGGGGGGGCCCCCGCGGCGAACACAGACAAGCTCTGTCCCATAAAAGACTGGATAGAGTTCACCAAGACTTAGTGTAGACATTGTAGTGGAATTATCTTTTTATTATTAACAGTTTGCTATTGAAAAAATTTCCCGGAAAATTGGGGAGCCTGAACTTATATTGGATACAAATCATTTTAGTAACTGCAGGTCCTTTGTTTAGGTGCAAAACTGCACTTTTATTATCATATACATTTCAGATAAAGTGTTCATTTTAATTTTAACCCTTTAAACCTGTGACTGTTGATATATCCACCTTCCCGTTAAATTACAATCCCAGCAATCTGTAGTAAAGCAAAAGGTTTTTTTGTTGCCAAAAATACGTGTATCATACGAAAAAAAAACAGTTAATTTTTTTTTTAAAAACTTTTGCGCACCCCCAGCATTTTTCATTGCCCGCAGCACCCCTTTAAATTTTTAAAAAACAGCAATTCTATTTTCCCCCAACAAGGTAATTGAAATTCAAAAAATACCGTTTATTATCCCAAAAAACATAAAAATAACGTTTTTTTTTGGGACTTTTGCCCCACCCGGGTTTGTTCATTGACGCAGCACCCCCGTAAATCTTAAAACAGAAAATTCTATTTTCCCCCAACAGGTGAATTGAAAGGGGGCAAAAAATCCCCGGTGTATTAAAACGAAAACAAAACAGATCGTTTTTTTGACTTTTAAAACCCCCGGGCATTGTTAAATTCCCGCAGCATCCCCCGTAAATTTTAAAACAACAATTTTTATATTCACCACAGGGGGAATTTAAAAGGGTTTGAAAAAAATACCTTTTAAATTAAAACCAAAACATAACATTTACTGTTTTTTTCCCTTTTTTGCACACCCAGCATTGTTTCATTAAACCGAAAACCCATCACAAAAATCTTAAAAACGAAATTTTCTATGTTCACCACGGGAAAAATTTGAAAGGTGCAAAAAATACCGTGTATCATACAAAAACTAACATTTACGTGTTTTTTTTGATTTTTGGGCACACCCCTTGTTCATTGACGCAGCAACCAGGGAAATTTTAAAACAGAAATTTCTATATTCAACCAAAAAGGGGGAATTGAAAGGTCAAAAAATACCGATTTTTTATCCCAAAAACAAAAAATTTTTTACATTTTTTTTGGGACTTTTGCCACCCAGGTTTGTTCATTGACGCAGCTTTCCACGTAAATCTTAAAACAGCAATTCTATATTAAACCACGGGTAAAATTAAAAAGGTGAAAAAAAAACCCGTGTATTATCCCGAAAACAAAACAGATAGTTTTATTTGATTTTTTGCACACCCACATTGTTCTTTTGACCCGAAACCACATAAATCTTAAAACAGCAATTCAATATCACCACAGGGAATTAAATTTGAAAAAAAACCGTTTTATATACCAAAAAAAAACCCGTTACGTTTTTTTTTGACTTTTGCACCCCAAAGGTTTTTTCCCTTTTGACGCAGCATCCAGTAAATTTTAAAAAACACCAATTTTCTATATTCCCCAAAATGGGGGAAAATTTTAAAAAGGGCAAAAAAAAAACCGTGTATCAAAAAAAACCCTAACAGTTTACGTTTTTTTATTGACTTTTGCACACCCAAAATTTATTTTGGACGCAGCATCCACTAAATTTTTAAAAAAAGCAATTCTATTTTTCCCCCACGGGTTAAATTTGGGAAAGGGGTGAAAAAAAATCCCTTTTATTATACCAAAACATAACATTTTACGTGTTTTTTGACTTTTGCACACCCGGGTTTTGGGTTCTTTGACCACATCCACGTAAATCTTAAAACAAAATTTCTAAATTCACCACAGTGAATTGAAAGGTGCAAAAAATACCGTGAAATTATCAAAAAACATAACAGATACTGTTTTTTGATTTTTGCACCCCCAGCTTTTTTTCTTTGACCAGCATCCCGAAAATTTTTAAAACAGCAATTCTAAAAATTCACCACAGGTAAAAATTGAAAGGTGCAAAAAAATACCGTTTTTTAAAACCAAAACAAAACAGTTACGTTTTTTTTAAATTTTTTGCCCCCAGAAATTTTTTCATTGATGCAGCATCTCCCGAATTTTAAAAACCAGAAAATTCCCTATTTTCACCACAGGTGAATTAAAAAGGTGCAAAAAATTATCCCGGGGGGGGGGGGGGGGGGGGTCCCCCCCCCCCAAAAAAAGGAAAAACAAAAAAAAAAATTACGGAATTTTTTTGATTTTAAAACCCAGCTTTGTTCATTGACGCACCCTCCACTAAATTTTTAAACAGCAATTCTAATTCACCAAAGGTAATTGAAAGGTTCAAAAAATTTCTTTTTTTATACCAAAACTTAACAGTTAGGGGTTTTTTCGATTTTTGCACACCCAGTAGGGGATGGGCGAATTGATTAAAAACGAAGGGGGAATTCGTTTAGAATTTCAGGAAAACTTCGGTTCGACAAAGTCGAACTTTGGGGTACTTCGGTGAACGAATGTGCTTTTGTTTGAAAAAATGGCGCGAGC
>JAODAL010017979.1:0-76063 GCA_025379985.1 Phyllomedusa bahiana | reverse complement strand
CTGCGAAAAACCACGTTGGTCCGCAATGTCTCACATCATCCAAAAACACAGGTACTTTGCGCCCGCATCTGCATCCAGGGCTGCGGGCTAAAAGAAGGGGGACTGCAAGGCTTCCCCGACCCCCCCGGGGTTTTTTGCCGTTTGACCGGGCTTCCTTCCCCCCCCTTATGGCACAGAAACGGGGCGAAAGCAGAGAAAATCATCCCTCTTTGGGCCTCTTGATCTTTTAACATGCCTTCGCCCCCAACCGCTTTTTTGTCAAAAAAGGGTTTCGGAAAATGGTTTATTCAGGGGTGGGTACACGAGTTGACTTTTGGGCTGCTTCATTTTGGAACGGAGCTGGTGATGCTGATGACGCATTTGGGGGCCCGTGACTGGGGGGACGGGGAGGTAAGACTGCTGGATGCAGGTTGCTTTAACCACTGAAGGGGATTGGGCGATGCGTTCGTTACTGAGATTCACAGGGCCCCGCCCCGCGATACAGGCCTGGGGTCCTGCAACTGACGTCCGCTGGCATGCTGTTGTCCCCAGCACGGGAAAGGGAGCATTCCCTTGAAATACCTCCTGCCAACCCCCCCCTTTGCCCTTACCATTTGAATTTCGCTCCAGTTCAAAATATAAAAATTTGAGAAGGTATGGAAAGAGTTTTGGAAAGTCTCTTATAAAAGACGGGGAAATCACAGCATTCCAAAACCCTCAAAATCAAAACAAAATTGCTGGATTCAAATATAACTGCAAAGTAACTATAACAAAGTGCCTGCGCCAAAAAATGAAAAAACACGACGAAATGTATTCGGATAAAAAAGGTATTTTTGTCACCTTTTCAATTCACCCTTTGGGGACTAAAAAATTGCTGTATTCACTTTAAGTGCAAGGTGCCTCAATAACAAAGCTGTATGCGCCAAAGTCAAAAAACACGTTCGAAATTTATTCGGGTAATACAAAAGGGTTTTTGGCACCTTTCAATTTACCTTGGGGGGCTACAAAATTGCATATCACATTTAAGTGCAAAGGGGCCTCAAGAACAAAGCTGTAGTGCGCCAAATCAAAAAACCGTATTTGTAATGTATTCGATAATAAAAGGGATTTTTTTGGCACCATCAATTCACCCGTGGAAAAACACAATTTTCGGGTTCAAATTTTCTCAAGGTGGCTCTATCAACAATCTTACGGGCAAAAAATGCAAAAAAAAACCTATCTGTAATGTTTTCGGAAATAAAAGGTTTTGTTGGGATCTATCAAATTTACCCGGGTAAAACAACAATTGCTGGATTCAAAATTTTCTGCAAGGTGGCTCTATCAAAAAATTGGATGGGGAAAAGGCAAAAAAAACGTATCTGAATTATTCGGGTAATATAAGGTATTTTTGGGGACCTACAACCTTTTGACTACAAAATTTTCTGGATTCTAATTTTAAATGCAAAGGGGTATATGAACAAAGCTGGAAAGGGCAAAATTTAAAAGAACCCTATCTAAATGTTACTGAATTAAGGGAGTTTTGCACCTAACAAAGGGGAAACCCGCATTTCTAAAAAGATTTACCTATAAGTTCAGGTGCCCTATCCAGAAATATTTCAATAGAAAAATGTTAATAATAAAGCTATTTCATGCAATGTCTACACTAAGTCTTCTGAAATTCCAGTATTCTTATAGAGCTTGTCTGTGTTCGCCCGTGCCCCCCCCCCCCCCTGCTCCCTCCATGACTTTACAGCGGTAGATGCTCTTTTAAAATTCTATACCTAACTACATAAAATCTTCCAAACTCTAATCTAACTAAGTAGTAAGGAAACACAGCTAACAGTAAGCTTTCTCTGTAAAGAAATAGATTAATTTCGCTGAGCTGTTTGGACACAAGCAAAGCGCACGTCCTACTGCTCTGAGACGCTGAGAGACACTGAGGCAGAATAGGAAGGGCTGTTCTATGTAAAACGAGGTCATGGGATTTTTTCCAGCCAATCGCAACCATACACATCCCAGTCATGACGTCGCACACACATCTCACCCTGCTCTATTCTGTAAGCTGATTTGCGGCCGCCAAAATGACAGGAAGCGCCGAAAATGGCGCGATCTTAATATATGATGCACAGATTTTAACCTAAATTATCGCATGATATAAAAATTTCGATCAACATAAAAACTGTGCCGATTTCAACGTTGTCGATAATAATCGCTCAACACTACTTATTACGTCTCTGCCTGCCCCCTCTGTACCACACAAGCGACCACATGGAGGGCAACAACTTTGGAGTCCTCCATAGCCACGTCCATTCTGGGACCAGCTCTTGTGGATACTGGAGAGCTCCTTAGACTCCACTCCCTAGCGTGGTCAGTGTCACCTCTCATGTTGACCCAGTAGATCCACACCAGCAGCAGTAAAACTAAAGGCCATATGTATGAAAACTGTCTAGGTGTAAGACTTTCTTTGATGCTCATAGTAACCAATTAGATGCCATAGCAACCAATCAGAGCTCATACTACCAATCAGAGCCCA
Organism: Phyllomedusa bahiana; assembly: GCA_025379985.1. Taxonomy (NCBI): domain Eukaryota; kingdom Metazoa; phylum Chordata; class Amphibia; order Anura; family Hylidae; genus Phyllomedusa; species Phyllomedusa bahiana. The sequence goes on along the minus strand of JAODAL010017979.1, from coordinate 73,572 downwards.
TAACAACCAATAAGAGCTCAGAGCAACCAATCAGAGATCATAGTGACCAATCAGAGCTCATAGCAACCAATCAGAGCCCATAGCAACCAATAAGAGTCCATAGCAACCAATCAGAGCTCATAGTAACCAATCAGAGAGCATAGCAACCAATCAGAGCCCATAGCAACCAATCAGAGGTCATAGTAACCAATCAGAGAGCATAGCAACCAATCAGAGCCCATAGCAACCAATAAGAGTCCATAGCAACTAATCAGAGCTAATATAACCAATCAGAGCTCATAGCAATTAATTAGAGCCCATAGCAATCAATCAGAGCCCATAGCAACCAATCACAGCTCATATCAACCAATCAGAGCCCATAACAACCAATAAGAGCTCATAGCAACCAATCAGAGCCAATAGCAACCAATAAGAGTCCATAGAAACCAATCAGAGCTAATATAAACAATCAGAGCTCGTAGCAATCAAATAGAGCCCATAGCAACAATCAGAGCCCATAACAACCAAAAAGAGCTCATAGCAATAAATCAAAGCTCAAAGCAACCAATCAGTGCCCATAACAACCAATCAGAGCTCATAGCAACCAATCAGGGAACATAGTAACCAATCATGGCTCATAGCAACCAATCAGAGCTCATAGTAACCAATCAGAGCCCATAGCAACCAATCAGAGCTCATAGTGACCAAACAGAGCCCATAGCAATAAAATCAGAGCTATAGAAACCAATCGAGTCCTTTCTTTTTCACAGCACTATAAAAAAGCACTTGAATTAAAGGAGAACTTGGTTGTTGAGCTTGATTGGTATGTTTGGGCTCTGATTGGGTCATATAGCTTGATTGGTCATAAAAAGTTTTTTGGTTTCTATAGCTCTGTTGGGCGCTAGAGCTCTGTTTGGTTATATGAGCCTGATTGGTTGTATGGGCTTGTTGGGTTGCTATGACTTGATTGGTTCAGAGCTCTGTTTGGGTTTGCTATGACTCTGTTTGGGTTGCTATGTTCTGATTAGTTGCTATGGACTCAGATGGTTGCTACAAGCTATGTTGGTTACTAGGGGCTTGTTTGGGTTGCTATGGCCTGATTGTTGAAGGGGCCGAAAAGAAAGTTTTACACGGGACATCTTTTACATAGGCCAGGTCTAGGGTTGAAAAAACTGTCAGTTGTCAATCCCCCCCCCCCCACCCTCGGTGACCTAGGTCAGTGCAGAGGTTTATTTTACACTCCCTGGTGGTCTAGGGCATTTAAGAAATCAGTTGTGAAGTCATGTTACTCCCAAGGAGCCCTAGAAAATGGATGCCTTTGGCAATCAAAAATTTCTACCCCAAAAACCACCCTGGTGTATACAAGCTGCATCTAGAACCCCTTTTACTGAAAGGGCGAGCTGCAATACCTGTTAACCCTTTTCTCTGGAGTGGGGCTTTTCTGAAGAACTAAGCAGATTCATTTTATTCTGTACGCCCTTTAAGTATAGTATTGGTTATAACAAGCGCTATTTAACCCGTTTTCCGTAGAAACAAAGGGTTTCCTCCGCCTGTTTAAAAAGTGACGAATAAAATTCAGATTATAAAAATTCGATTGTTTTTTAAACAGTTCTGACTGAGGTGCACACAACGAGGAAACTTTTTTTTCTATATTTAAGAAAATTGCTTTGACCTACAGAGGAGTCTTTTCTCCATAAAGCTCTTTAATGGTGAGAAGTGACCTTTAGATATAAGCTGCGATATAAAATTAGAATACTTATAATTATATGGTATTTTGCTCCTTGCATTTTTCACGGCTTTTTTATTCTATTTTTTTTTCGTTGAAATGTTTGATTTATTGTTTTGCTCTCCATGCAGTCACCTCGCTCCCTCGCCATTGACTAAATGCATTCATAGGCATCCTGAGGTACAGCCAGGTCCCTCACTTCTGTGATTGGCCTCTTACAGTTCTCTACAACTATATGTAATCCGTTTAACCATTCAAGCTTCACAACATTTTTATTTTTTCAGTTTGTGCTTTTTTATCCCCATCTTTTAAATCTTTGCAAACGTCTGAAAAGTAGTTAAGACCCGAAATTTTTTTTGTTTTTCCTCCCTTTCGTTTCAACAGTTGTAACTTTTTTATTTTTTTAAAGACGCAGTTTTATGGGGCTCTTTTTTTTGGGACGTTCTCTTTATGGGGGGGAAAATTTAAGTTCACTTATAAATAATTGAGAATTTTTTTTAATATATTTTTTTTTTACACATTCACATTTTACACTTAATAAAATTGTTAGATAAATTCCCACCGGTTTTATGGCGTGTGGATATCTATAAGTGTAGGGTTTTTTGTGTGGTAATGTAGCCAATAAATTTTTTTTAAATGTTTGTTTTTTTTTTATTCTTTTTTTTACAATTCTTTTTTTACATTTTTATTTTTTTTTAATTTTTTTTTTTAATCCCATGAAGGAGAACTGTTACTTTTGTTTTTTTTTTTACACTTAGTAATGTATTAGGCATAATTCATATATGCTAAATAACATTTATAATCTGTGTCTGTCTGTCACAGGCAAGTGTCGGGCAGCTCACAGTCTGTTCCTGGTCACTGGCTTATTTTCTGGGGCTTACTATAGATCCCAGGGCTACTTTTTCAGCTGTTCCCAAGGCTTGACGGGTCACGGGCATTCTGATCTCTACGACAGAGCAGGGAAACCCTTTGATTGCGCTGCGGTGACAAACTCTGGCAATCAATGGTTAAAGCACCGGCCGGTGCACCGGGTTCCCCCGCTCTCCGGTGCCTTGCAGGTGCTGCGCTGGAACTGGATATGTAGTACAGCCCTGATCCCAGCGGTGCTGCGGTGACGGCGGCCGCTGCTAAACCCAATGTCTTGCAGTGACTCCAAAAGGACGTTGCTGCAGGACGAACGACTGAAATGCTGCAGTCAAAAGACAGTGGGCAGTTTTTTTTTTTCTTTTTTCCCCCCGATGACACTTCCTTCCTCCTTTTGTGTAGGCTGGGAGAAGGAATTTACAGATGACATTTTCACCCCGGACCAATGGAGCGAAATGTTTTTTACCTCACACGGTAAAGACTCTTTGCATAGCAAATCTCAAGTAACAGCTTCAAAATCTTCTACAGATGGTTACCCTTGGTGCTCAGTTCCTTCTCCATAATTGGTTTTTCCTGCGGTCTCGGATCTGTCCTGGCCCAATTAAGCCGGAGCCGACCACCATGGTACAATATGGTGGGGAAGTTCGGTACCTCAGGAGGTTTGGGAAACCCCGGTTCCTGCGGGCTATCTATGATTTACTGGGGTCTCTGTGCCTGATCGTGATAGAAATCGTTGTATCAGACATCTCACTGACAAGCAGCCAAAACTGTCTATACCCAGGCAGTTGGTGTGTTCAGATCTCTCCCCCCTCTTCTGCGATTGGACTAGAGGAGGTGTTTCTTTCCTCTGTCGGATGGAGGGTTGATTGCCCGCTCCAAGGAACATTTACTATTAGTTCCTGCAAACCTGGAAACCAAGGGACCCTGTATCAATCTTCTCAGGCATTTAAGGCTCTATCGGGTTATGCCGGGAGGCCACCCGGCCTCGGGGTTGATTCTTTTTCATTTTTTTCTTGGTGTATCCGCCCTTCTGCCTTGCTGCTTCCTGTGGCTCGACGAACCGGAAAGGTTTCTCCTCCCCGTTTTTTCCTTCTTTTCTCTTTCTTAACTTCTTAACTCAGTCATGGTTAAGCTCCTATTGAAAGCAGTTCTGCAATGTTTGTGTTTGTCATTTTTCATTATTGGGATACCCCCCATTTTGTAAAAAGGTGTATTGATCACTGGTTTTATTCAAGCAGTCTGACTGCGATACTTTATGCCGTTCTTGTTATGTTATATGAAAATGCGGTCGTTAAGGAGTTAAAGTGCCATATTTATTTTATTGTTTTGGTTTTTTTTGCCAATATAGCTAAAAGATGGCCAGTTTCTTTGCGGGAAAAGTTGTATTATTTTTTTTTACTAGTACCATTCAATGCACCACATAATGTGTGGGATGAACTTGGAAAATAAAGTTAACTTAAAGAAGAAAATTTTTTGGGCAGAGGATGGTGTGGGGTGTTTATGGAGTCAATCAAGGACATGTTATCTTTATTCTGCAGGCTGGTATGACTCCAGTGTTGGGTGACTCTAAAAAAATAAAAATTTAAAATTTCCAGTTCTCATCCCTTCAAGCTGTTCCACCTGATGAGAAAAAAAGTTTGGTAAATTCTGTTTAAATTTTGGATAACATTTAGGGTATGTTCACTCGGGGTAATTTCGGCATTTTGCTGCATATTTGCGCTCTAATGCGGGCAAGATGCAAGCCGAAATTATGGTAATCCACAGTTTTTATAGAGAATCATGGATTACGCCTCCTCTCTCCGAGCGTGCAATACACGCGGGGAGATAAGTGACATATCAATTACTTGTGGCGAGTTACGCCTTGTGAATATAGGTCGACATGTATGATTCTCGCCACGTCGGAGCGCATGTTTCGCCAGTTTTAGGCAAAATTTGCGCTTCTTGTATGTCTGGTGCCCCCAGGTGGTGCGTCATACATTGCGGTTGTAAAGGTCCCAACGGCCTCGCCGGGCTGAGTGTGTGAGGCACAGTGCGGTGACTGCGCCTCATATTCGCCGTCCGATGAAGGTGGTTCATACATGCGGGGGGAAGGAAAAGTCCACCGCGCTCAGACAGTGTGTGGGGCGATGTGCGGAATTAGGCGCATGTGTGGGGGACTGCGCCGAACATGTATTTCTGATTCGGAGGACAACAGCGAAAAATCATTAAAAAGATGTCCGTGCGGCATGGAGTATGATTAAATCGCCTTTATTTGGTGTAATAACATTCTCTGAAAATGAGCTCATACCTACTAAAAAATTACATTATATAAATCACTTTCCAAAAATTCTTAGACTGGCGCTTAATCGGAATTTGGTTATTGAAAATTGCGGGAAATACATTAATTCAAATGTGTAAGCGCTTCTCAATTGGTCCGGCAAGAAACAGTCAATGAGAATAGGAGCGACAGTGACACATTAAAACCTATGAGAAGTATTTGACCAATCAAATTCAAGGCTAGGGACAGTTCAAATACAGTAAAAAGGCTGAAAATGAGCTGATTGGTTGAGTTAGAGGGGGCTTGGCATCATGGCAATCAGATAGGTGCGACAGTGACCCATATAACCTATGGGAGGTATTAACCAATCAAATTCAAAGGCTGGACAGTTCAAAATACAGTTAAAAATCAAAAAGAGCTGATGGTTGAGCTAGGCGGTGGCTTGGCTATCTCGGCCATTCAGAGCGCGAGCTACTTTTTTACCATTGTTGTCTTGCAGATAGGGGCAAAGGGGCAACTGGATTCTCGGCTCGCAGCACCGTGCGGCATGGAGTGTGATTAAAAAAATCGTTTTTTTTAGGAGTAAAAATTATTATCTGAAAAGAGCTGAAAACCTTTATAAACATTAAATCAATCAAATACCTAACAAAATGGTTTGTCGCCAGGAGACCTTGGTGCTGCTAATCAGAATTGCTATATAGGAGAATTGCCCTGGGAAAATTAGTAATTCATATTCTGTAAGCGCTTTCATTGGTCGGCATAACCAATCAATCAGAATATGAGCGACAGTGTCCCATTATAAAAGTTATGGAGAAGTATTGACCAATCACAGGCAAAGGCGGGGACAAGTTCAAAAATACAGTAAAAAGGCAGGAAGAGTTGATTGGTTGAATAGCGGGGGCTTGGCTTCCCGGCCAATCAGGAGGGCGAGCTACTTGTACCATTGTAGTCAAGTGGAGAGATCGGGCATTGAAAATCTCGGCTCTCAGCGCCGTGCGGCATGTGAGTATGATTAAAAAAAAGTTTTTACTTAGGAGTAAAATATTATCTGGAAAATGGCTGTAACCTTTCTATATAACACTAAATCATTCACAAATACCTAAAATGACGTTTGTCGCCGAGACGACGCTACATCAGGAATTGCAATATACGAGATGCGGGAAATACAGTAATATAAAATTCTATAAGCTCTTATATTGGTCGGCAGAACAAACCATCAGAATTGGAGCGCAGTGATCCATTATAACCTATGGAGAGTATGAACCAATCAAATGAAAAGGCGGCGACAGTTCAAAAACAGTAAAAAAAAGGCAGAAATGAGCATGATTGGTTGAGCCAGGCGGCAGATATTGAAACCACCAATCACTATGTAGTGGTCTATTTGACATGGAGAAAGAAGGGCTCGATTGGAAGGGGCGCCCTAAAAGTTATTACTGTCTATGGGAAATATTCTAGTACTGTGATTGGTTGGGGGAGAATAGGGGCTCGTCCAGCTTAGCAATCAGCGGTCTGTGCTACCTTCTCATAGAGTTCTATGGGGAAAATGAAATGCAGAGGAGCTCTGTTTGTGATTGCTAAGTTAAAAGACGGCGCGGTATTTGGACCAATGGGAGAGCGAGCGACGCTCTATGGGTTTTTATGCAATCTGTAATAAAACTGTACGTGCCCGAAATATAAATGATAATCACTCCGAAGTTGTACCGTTGTGTATATAAAATGATCAATAATTGTGGGGTAACGAAAAAAAAAATATTGAAGTCAATAAATTCATTTTTATTTCTTTCTTTTCGTTAGCCAATGATCAAATAGTATGGGTGAACGAAAATAAGAATTATAAAATGATTTATTGAATTAATATTTTTTTTCGGTACCACCCATATTATTGATCATTTATATAGAGGATCGCGTAAATCTTCCGGGAGTCTTATCATGTTATTTCGGGCACGTACAGTTTATTACAGATAGCATTAGAAAACCCATAAGGAGCGTCGCTGCTTCTCCCATTGGTCAAATAACCGCGAATCTTTTAAACTAGCATCAACAACAGAGCTCGCTCTGCATTTCTTTTCCCCATAGAGCTCTTTGAGAAGGTAAACTCACCGCTTATTGGCTATGAGCTGGGTCGAAGCCCTCTTCACCCAACCAATCACAGTACTAGAAATATTTCCTATAGACCAGTAATAACTTTTAGGGTGCCCCTTTCTATCGAGACCTTCTTTCTCCATTCAAAAATAGATCGCAACTACATATGATTGGGTGGATTCATAACTGCCACCTGGCTCAACCATCAGCTCTTTTCTGCATTTTTTTACTGTATTTATGAACTGTTCGCCTTTTCTATGTTGATTTGGTCCATACTTCTCCAATCAGGGTTTAATGGGTTCACTGTACCCTCATTTTATGATTGGTTGGTTTCTGTCCGACCAATGAGAAGCGGCTTACAGAATTTGAAGTACGTATTTCCCCGGCAATTCTCTATATCCCTAATTATGATCGTTGCGCCGGTCTCGGGCGACAAAACGCATTGTTAGGGATTTGATTGTTTGTGTGTTTTCATAGAAGGTTGCAGCTCTTTTTCAGATAATATTGTTACCCAAAAACTTAATAAAAATGATTTTTTTTATTTCATACTCCATTGCCACACGGCGCTGAGAGCGAGATTTCATATGCCCGATCTGTCATTAGGACTATAATGGGACAAGTAGCTCGCGCTACTGATTGGGCCAGTATTAGAAGCTTCACTAGCTCAACCAATCAGCTCTTTTCTGCATTTTTACTGTATTTGAACTGTCCCTCCTTTGATTTTGATTGGTCCCTTAACTTCTCCATTGGTTTTAATGGTTCACTGTAGATCCTATCTCTGATTGGTAGGTTTATGCGATCAGTGAGAAATAGCTGTATTTCCCGGAGTTTTCTAATATCCTAATTTCCTGATGGGTTGTGCCGGTCTAGATTTTTGGAAGTGATATTATTTTATTTTTTTTTTTTAAAGCGTTTGAGCTCGTTTTCTGATAATGATTTACACTTAATAAAGGCGATTTTTTGGAAATCATATCATTGGCACGGCGCTGAGAGCGAGATTTTCTTTGCGATCTTCTATATGTTTTCCTCTCATGTTCCAGTTCTTGCTTCACTTTGCCTTACGCGGATCATTTAGACCAGAATCAAACCAAGGTCTGCCTGTGGAGCTGACGAGCGCTGCAAGCGCCGCACTTTGCCGACCCGACGATCGTTCATGGGCCTCGGAGATTTGGATGACGCGCGGTTCCCGCCTGTTAAGTGGCCCGCAACATGACACCCCACCTCATGCATGTGGGATTGCTTATGACATGCCATTCCAGTCCGCCAAGTGGACTTTATTAGGATCTTCCGCTGTCTGTGGCAATTCCATCATCTGGGTCATCGTTGATCAATTCTTCTTCGTACAATGCCGTGGTTGCCTTCGCACTCGTCTTGCGTCCACTTCTTCTTCCTGATATGTCTTCAGTCTTGCATGGCCCTTCCTCAACCACAATTGTGTCGGATCGTGGGGTACAGTTCGTCTCCGATTCTGGCGGTTCCTCTGTTCTCAGCTTAAGGTGGATCTGGATTCTCCTCTCCTTAACACCCGCAGACCAACGGGCAGGGAGGTGGAAAGAGTAACCAGTCCTGGAAAATTATCGCTGAGTCATTTGCAAGTGATGTGTCGGCCCTGCAGGACGTATTGGTCGGGCCTGATTACCTTGGGCAGATCAGCTTAAACTCTCTGGATTCGCGAGTCTGTGGGCGCTTCTACGTTTTTTTGTGGGTTTATGGACTACATTCCCGCCCACCTTCCACTGTTTCGGTCTCTGATGTCCCTTGCAGTGGGAACACTTGGTCCGTGACTGGAGGCCGCTGGAACAGCACTCGGATGTTCTCTGCATCAGGCCTCCACCAGATGAAGTACGATGTGAATTAAGTACAGGGGCTCATTCCTCGTTCACTCCGGGGATAAAAGGTCTGGCTATCCTCAAATATTATCCGCTGGAAGATTCCATCTTATAAAATGGTCCAGGCTACCTCGGTTCCTATCGTGGTTCTGAAGAGGATCAACCCAGTGGCCTACAAGCTCCGGCTTTCCCCCTCGATGTGGATCCCAAACTACTTCATCTTTCCCTGCTTAAACCAGTCATCTTGAAACAGGTATTCTGGAAGCGTTGTCCAACCTCCGCCCGAGGGCCAACACTTCGGATGTCTTCCACTGTAAAAGAAATTCTGGGCCATGAAGAGATCGGAGAAAACGTCATTTCCTTATGGATTGGAAAGGGGTTCGGGCCTGAGGAAAGTTCGTGGGAGCCGGTAGGCGAAAACATTTGGACTGAGGGTTGCTTAGGGAGATTTCCTTCAGGCATGAGGGAGGGGGAGACCAAGGGGGTGGGTACTTCCGAGCAGCGACACAGCATGTGTTCGGGTCTGCGGGCGTGCTTGTGTCCCCGCTCGGATTGTCCCAATTGCGCCGGGGTAGGTGGTCCGCGGTCCGCTGGGCCAACACGCTCCTCGGACCGCTCGCACTTACCTGACGCGCTTTACTGCTCTGTCACTGCCAATTTGCGGCCAGTGGTCTCCGCTCCCTTAGAGCACGCGGCCTCGGCTCTGTTAAATTTAACGGCAGCGCGAGGTAATTGAGTGCTGGCGCTGACCTATATAACTCGCTCCCCTCTTCCTTGACCTAGCGATTCCTTAGTGCCTGTATATGCGAGGAGCCTTCTGTCATTCTGGTTTGGTCTTTCCATGTAGCAGTTCCCTCTTACGCCCGTTAACGTCCAACGAGCCTTCGCAGCCTGCCCTGACCTTCTGGCCCGACCCAACTTCGAGTTTTGAGTTTGCCATGCCGTTTCTGTACCGCGTTGTGCCTGGCTGCCTCCGCAAGCAGTCTCATCTGGTGTAGCGACTTAGTGGAATTCCTCGCCGCGGGGCAAGTCCATCCCGTTTTGCGGCGGGCTCTGGTGAAAATCGGGACCCACTTAGACTCTGCTCCCTGGTGTGGCCTCTACCTCCGCTTGCGGTGGTCCAGTGGATACACTGTCCCAGTCCGTTACACCACTACTCATTCCTTACATTTATTGTGTTTTTCCTTACCTTTACTCTTGGCTCGGGGGGTGAAAGCTTCTAAAGTGTTCTTTGAGGGTGACCTTCTTAGAAGCAAAATGATGTTTATGGTACTCTGTCGGGAGTTGTTTGTCCTGTTTGTGTCTATATATGGCCATCTAGTGGTTGTGACAGGTATTGCAGCTTTTATCAAATCACAATATTGTATTTAATTTTTTTTCATATAAAATTGAAGCAGGGAAAAAGGTAAAAAATTAGTAAAGAATTTTCCAAAGGCCCCTTTAAATAAAAGCCAATGACCCTTTTCCATTAAAAATTTTAAAAGTGACCAAAATTTAAGAAAAATGGTTAAAAAAAAACGCCCTTTTGTACAAATTTGGGTTTTCCCATATTAAAACCCAAACTTTAAATTTTTCCCCTTTAATTTTTTTGTCCTTCCTTACCCTTTAACCCCCCCCTTTGGTACCCCCAATTTTAGTGCATTTTTTAAAAAGAAACCCCAAACATTTTTGAGTCGAGTGTTTTTCCAAAAATGTCCAAGTGGTAGGGTTTTTGATATGCTTTAGCTTTATAAATCATATATTGTATTTAATTTTTTTCACATAAAAATTGGGAGGTTTGGTATAAAACAAATTAGTAAAGCATGCCCCCCCCTAGAGTTTTATAAATTTAAAAGCTACCCCCCTCTGTCCCGACTGCCTGTGACATGATAAAATTCTGGTTTTGTGATAGCGGAGAACCACAAAAGAAGAAAATAAGTTTGTACAAGACGGAAGAAAAGATTTCCACTTAAAAAACCCCACCCAAATGTTTTTTTCCCCCCTTGTTTTTTGTGAATTTCCCCTTTACCCCTTACAAAAAAAAAAACCTTACTCCCTTTTATTTTTCAATATATCTCCAGTGTCAGTAAGTTTAAATATTGAATACCCCAAAGGGCAGTTTTGAGTCAATGACAATGGCAAAACCCCTTAATTAAAAATGATCCAAACTGAATGGGAACAATTTCAGAACAACACAAGCCCCCTTTCCTTTAGCAATCAGTTTGGGGCCAAACTAAAAACCCAGCTCATTTTTACATTTATTGTTTTCTTTCTTACCTTACCTTGGGTGACACTTAAAGTATCTTTTAGTTACCACTTTAAAGAAAAAGATTGTTGATACTCTTTAAGTGTATTTTTTCCCGTCTTCTATAAAACATGGGTTTTGATTGCATTGCAGCTTTTATCAAATCACTATATCGTATTTTTTTTTTTATATAAAATTGGAGCACGGGTTGGTATAAAAATTATAAACGTGTTTTTCCAGCCCGAGTTTCCATTTTGTTAAAAACCAAAACCCCCGATTTGTTGATGCCAGACATGAAAAGAATTCTGGTTTTTGATAGCGTGAACCACAAATTGAGGAACACGTATAGAGCTTTTTAAAAGAATAATATGCTTGCTAAGTTTTTGCAAAAAACGGAAAAAAGACTCTCCACTAAAAAGCCAAAACCTCTAAATATTTCCTCCCTTGCATGTTTTTTTGTAAAGATTGAACAATGTTTAGAACAACACAAGCAGCTTCCTTGTAGCAATCAGTTGAGGTCCAAACTAAAAAAAACACTATTCATTCCTTACATTTGTTGTGTTCTTCCATACCTTTACTCTTGGCATGACACATCTAAAGTGTCTTGAGATGACCATCTTTAAAAGCAAACATGATTTTATGATACTCTGTCGGGAGTTGTTTGACTTATATGTGTCTATATATGGCCAACTAGTGGTTGTGATATGCATTGCAGCTTTATCAAATCACTATATTGTATTTAATTTTTTTCATATAAAATTGGAGCACGTTAGATGTAAAACAATTAGTAAAGCAGTGTTCCCCAGCCTAGAGTTTCCATATATTGTAAAAGCCTATCCTCCAATCTGTCCTGACTGCCTGTGACATGATAAGAATTCTGGTTTTGTGATAGCGGTAGAACCACAAATTGAAGAACATAAGTTTGTACAAGACGAAAGAAAAGACTTCTCCACTATAAAAGTCGACACCACAGAATGTTTTTTTCCCACCTTGTTATTTGTGAAGTTTCCTCTCACCCATTACTAAAAAAAAAAACCCTCATCTCCCTTTTATTTTCATCCAACTATATCTCCAGTATCGGCAAGTTTAAATATTGAAAACCCCAAAGGGCAGCTTTGAGGTCATTGAGCAATGAACAATACACATTAATTCAAAAGTGATCCAAAACTGAATGGAACAATGTTCAGAACAACACAAGCCCCTTCCTTGTAGCAATCAGTTGTGGTCCAAACTAATAAACCGCAGCTCATTCCTTACATTTATTGTGTTCTTCCTTACCTTTACTCTTGGCTTGACATATCTAAAGTGTCTTGAGTTGACCATCTTTAAAAGCAAACATGATTTTATGATACTCTGTCGGGAGTTGTTTGTCCTGTATGTGTCTATATGTGGCCAACTAGAGGTTGTGATATGCATTGCAGCTTTTATCAAATCCCTGTACTGTATTTAATTTTTTTCATAGAAAATTAGAGCACGGGTAACGGTCGTGGAAGTGGATCCGCTGGACCACCGCAAGCGATGGTGTAAGCCACTCCAGGAAGCGGAATCTAAGTAGGTCCCGGTTTTCACCAGAGCCCACCGCAAAGCGGGATGGACTTGCTGCGGCGGGAGTCTACCAGGTCGCTACCCCTGACGCGGCGGGCTTGCGGTGGCAGCTGAGGTATAGCGTGGTACAGAATCGGGAGACGTAGGCGTAGTCGGGGACAGGCTGCAAGGTCAGGGTAGGCAGCAAAGGTTCAGAGTCGATAAACGTAGGCAGAGGTCAGAACACACAGCAAGACGGTAAACACTCAGGAACGCTTTCTCTAGAGCACGGAGGCAACAAAGATCCAGCAGGGAAGTGGCGTGGATCCATGAACTATATAGGGTCAGCGCCCGGCAATTACCAAATTACCGGCACGCTGGCCCTTTAAATTTACATGAACGAGCGCGCGCTAGGGGGCATGCACGCGCATTCCGGCCGACAGGGGAAGAGAGCAGGACAGGAGCGTGGTCAGGTGAGTGGATGGGACAGGTGCGACTGCGGCCGGTATCACGACCAGCGGCGACACCAATCCCCGCCGGGTGCCCGCAGAGAGGGACACGGGTGCCCCCGCGGACCGGGACGAAGCGCCACCCATTACAGCACGTTTAGGTATAAAATATTAGTAAAGCAATGTTCCCCAGCCTAGAGTTTCCATCTATTGTTAAAGCCTAACCCCCAATCTGTCCTGACTGCCTGTGACATGATAAGAATTCTGGTTTTGTGATAGCGGTAAAACCACAAATTGAGGAACATAAGTTTGTACAAGATGGAAGAAAAGACTTCTCCACTATAAAAGCCAACACTTCTGAATATTCCTCCCTTGTATGTTTTTTGTAAAGATTGAACAATGTTTAGAACAACACAAGCAGCTTCCTTGTAGCAATCAGTTGAGGTCCAAACTAAAAAAACACTATTCATTCCTTACATTTGTTGTGTTCTTCCTTACCTTTACTCTTGGCGTGACACATCTAAAGTGTCTTGAGTTGACCATCTTTAAAAGCAAACATGATTTTATGATACTCTGTCGGGAGTTGTTTGTCCTGTATGTGTCTATATGTGGCCAACTAGAGGTTGTGATATGCATTGCAGCTTTTATCAAATCACTGAACAGTAATTAATTTTAGTAATGGAAAATTAGAGCATGGGTAACGGTCGTGGGAGTGGATCCGCTGGACCACCGCAAGCGATGGTGTAAGCCACTCCAGGAAGCAGAATCTAAGTAGGTGCCGGTTTTCACCAGAGCCCGACACAAAGCGGGATGGACTTGCTGCGGCGGGAGTCTACCAGTTCGCTACCCCTGACGCGGCGGGCTTGCGGTGGCAGCTGAGGTGTAGCGAGGTACAGAATCGTGAGACGTAGGCGTGGTCGGGGACAGGCGGCAAGGTCAGGGCAGGCGGCAAAGGAGTCGATAAACGGGCAGGAGTCGATAAACGTAGGCAGAGGTCAGAACACACAGCAAGACGGTAAACACTCAGGAACGCTTTCTCTAAGGCACGGAGGCAACAAAGATCCAGTAGGGAAGTCACGTGGATCCATAAACTATATAGGGTCAGCACCCGGCAATTACCCAATTACCGGCACGCTTGCTCTTTAAATTTACATGAACGAGCGCGCGCTAGGGGACATGCACGCGCATTCCGGCCGACAGGGGAAGAGAGCAGGACAGGAGCGTGGTCAGGTGAGTGGATGGGACGGGTGCGACCGCGGCCGGTATCACGGCCAGCGGCGCCACCAGTCCCGGCCTGGTGCCCGCAGAGAGGGACACGGGTGCCCCCCGCGGACCGGGACGAAGCGCCACCCATTACAGCACGTTTAGGTATAAAACATTAGTAAAGCAATGTTCCCCAGCCTAGAGTTTCCATATATTGTTAAAGCCTAACCCCCAATCTGTCCTGACTGCCTGTGACATGATAAGGATTCTGGTTTTGTGATAGCGGTAAAACCACAAATTGAGGAACATAAGTTTGTACAAGACGGAAGAAAAGACTTCTCCACTATAAAAGCCCGCACCTCAGAATGTTCTTTCCCCGCCTGGTTATTTGTGAAGTTTCCTCTCACCCTTTACTGAATAACCCCCTCATCTCCCTTTTATTTTCATCCAACTATATCTCCAGTGCCTAAAGTTAAGCCGAGTTTGGAGGTTGCTGCCGCAGTCAATTTCCTCTCCTGTCATATTCTTCATTCCTATCCTTCACTCCTGTGACACAGATCTCAAGATTGTGATATTATTTTTAATGCTAACAGGGTATGTTTTCTGATAACAGTCCTGGCTAATGGATTTTGCAAGAAAACTTGTGTGTAAAATGTCAACAATAGATAAGTACTGCAAGGAGTCAAACAGGCCGACTCGCTGGAGAAAAGATGTTTATCTGTGAATATTTTACCTGGGATATAAAAACTTTTTCCCCCCCTCTCTCTCTGCGGGATTACGTGTTGCTATGGTAATTCCTACACTACTGAGCATTGCTTTAATTTGCTTACAAATGTCTCTACGAACCTCAGACACAGATAATATTCACAGACAGATGGGTGAATTGTAGCTGAGGAGCCTTCACTTTCCATGCTGAGAAAGTATGAATAATTCTCCTTACAAAAGTGGGACATTTTGAAAATTGTAGTATTCTTTAACCCCTTAACGCCTGCCTGCCAACTTTTGATTTCGGGAGATGCAGGTCATTTGCCTACAGCTATGTTGTTTTGCGTTGCTGCAGACATCGGGGTTTACGGCGCCGCAGCAGTGCTGAGAGCAGGGCTGTACTGCACAGCCCTGTTCCCAGTGAGCCTCTGCAAGCGCTGGGGAGTGGGGGACACCTCTGCTCCCCGGCGGTTAAGTCTTTGATTGCTGTGGTTTATGACTGCAGCATAATCAAAGGGCTTTCCCCTGCTCTGTCGGGTGATCGGGACTCTGGTGACTTGACAGAGCCCGGGGAATGTCTGCACAGTCAGCCCTGGGGACCTGGAGTAGTCCCAGGGTTGTCTGTGCAAGAAGCCAGTGATCAGGGCACACTGTGTGCTGCCCTGACTGTTACCTGTGTCAGACTGACACAGATTATAATGTATTAGCATATATAAATATGCTAATACATTACCAAGTTAAAAAAAAAGAAAAGTAAAACAGTTCTCCCTTCGTGGGATTTAAAAAAAAGTAAAAAAAAACATAAACAGTGTAGAAGAAAATAAATAAATAAACTAAAAAGAAATATTTAATGAAAAAAATGTGCATACATTACACACACACAAAAACCCTACACATATTAGGTATCTACATGCCCATAATAACCTGTAGAATTAATCTAACAAGTTATTACGTCTGAAATGTGAATGGTGTAAAAAAAAAAATTTTGAAAAATTGAAAAAAATTCTGCAATAATTTATAAGTGAACATAAACTATTCCTCCAAAAAGTACAACTTCTGAATAAAAAGAGGCCTCATACAACTGCGTCATTGAAAAAATAAAGTTACGACTGTTGAAACGCAAGGAGGAAAAAACTGACAAAATGTGCTGGTCTTTAAGTACTTTTCAGACATTCAGCCAAAAGGGTTAAAGGGGTATTCTCATCACACTGCTTAGCTTCAACCTCTTAGAGGTATATCCTGGTGTTGAAAACAAATATATTAGTCTTTCGATTTTTCTCTAGTCAGGAGATAAATTAAATTTTATCTGCTCTGAGTGCACAAAGAATTCCCTTAGTTACCATCCTGCTCTCCCCTTCTCTCTCTGCTCTTTATCTTATCTAAAAGTAGGAAGTGATGTCACCATAGGACGGCTGACAGCTTGAGGACAGAGTGCTTTATCTGTAACAAAAAAGGAGGTTAATTAGTTTTGATTGTTCACTTTGAGCTCTGAAACCCTCTGCACAATAGATTACATCTTCTACAGTCATATCAGTGCAATTAGAAAAGCTGAGAATATGGAATTGATATGCTAACTACTGCCATAGAACCACGCACAGCCTGACGAGGAAAAGTGAGGAAGCATGAATCTGAAACTGCCCGTTGCTCTATAAAACAACACGGTGAAGCAACTTTTCAGTGTTGCTCTGCACTCCAGATGCAGTCTCATTTCTGAAGCATTACGTCCAACATCATTTCTAGTTTCCAAAACTTAGGGATAACTTAGGGAAACCGGAAGTAATGCCAGATGTGACACCAGAATTAAACACAGGAGTAACGTTAAGCCTGGAGTTTGGGGAGACATATATGAAGAAAGGCGCTTCAAAGTGAATTGTCGAGTCTCGTTTTCAGTGTATAATGCACCTGATGTATGAAAGTGTTTTTTGTGTGATTATAAATGGTGTCTAAAGTTCATCTCTCCTCCCCTATGTGTTTGGCGCATTACGGAACTTAGGCGCATTAGTAATGTGCCAAACATGTATAAAGGCTATAGATAGGCTGGAAATAAGAGAAGTCATTAGAATAGCATCTCAGTGATAGAAACTATGGGACTGATCCTGCTTGGAGGACCACAGGTCCCAGCAATACCTGTGCTGTGCTGGCTCTTGCTGTATGTAGAATAAAGGATGAGAGCAGCAAAAATAAATTTCAAATTTAATGTAGTAAAAATTTAAAATTTAAAAATCTGAACAACAACATCAGTGGGTTATTTAATGTAAAACTAGTTTTAGATTCTATAAATTTTAGATACATTTAATAGAAGATACTATTATATTTTTGGGATATTATATATTTTTATATTAATTTTATATGATAAAAATTTTTATTAAAATTAAATAATTTAATTTTATAGAGTTTGGTAATTATCAGAAATTTATTTTTCATTAATTTACTGGTGGAAGCTGAGAAATATTGGACATTTTTTTCCCTAACAAAAAATCTAGCTCCATTTCGACTTCTCAATCTGTAAAAAAGATGACGATACACGCGGAATGGTCCGTTAAAATGAAATAGTGTATATGAAAAAATGAATGATGTATAAAGAAGATACTATTGAAAAGGTCTGATTTTCAGATTGAAATGTCTGTTTGTGATTAGAATCTATGTACATATACAGAAAGTAATTTTTAAATATGTAGTCGGTTCTATCATGTTGTTATTTGGAATAATAAAATTTTGATACAAGCGTGAAAATTATCTTGGAGTGCAACTTATTCCACTGCGACTCCTCAGGCTCATGCAGATCACATTGAGATAGGTCTGGCTGTCCGAGCAGTAATGCGCCTGGTTTTGCTGAATCACATTTATAGATGTGTCTAATATTACGAGTGTGGTGCGACGCCCCCAGGACACCCCCTCATGTTAGGTGCATTAGAAAGTGCCAAATCTTACGAACAATGCGCCTAACACATTCATTAGGTGCATTAGACATCATAGCCGTTCACTTTGGTGCATTTTACGCCAGAAAAGTGTGAAAAACCCAATCACACACGTTTCCCCTGCTGTTGGTTTCCTACATGGATCAAAGCTGAATTCTGGGGGTTATTGCACTTTTTGAGAAGCTCATTGGCCTGGGACTCTTTTTTTTTTTCTTCTCTAGTCCTTCCTTGAAATTGTCTGTGAAAACTTTGGCCTGGCTCTTGAGGTTAGATGCAAATAAAGTGACTCAGAAAGATGTGAGGAAAAGTTTTCTAGAGTTCAAAAAGTCTGGGAATATTTTGCATAATTTTTCAAGCAGTAAACAAAGTTATAAGTCATCAGCAAAAACATGTTAATAATAGAAAAGGCTAAAAGACGCTAATTGCAAGAAAGATGAGCTTGTTGCTACAAGATGTAAGGAGACATCCTTGGATCTGTCATGATGAATAAGCATGATGGAAGCAGAGTACAGAAGTCAGAAATGTTTACCAGTTCCTGCCATTTGCAGAACTGGTTGGTAACTAAGCTTGGCCTTCAGCAGGATGCCAGCTTTAGGACTGAGCCTCTGATCTATATTCCCTCAGTACTAACATAAACTAATATTTAATTATATGCAGTACCTACTTTATGATACCTTTAAAAGAGAAATCCCCTCATGAAAATAATATTCAATCATGTTACAGAACAGAAACAGCCGAGCAGATTGATATGTTGTTTTGTTCAAAATGATTAAATGTATTCTCTATTTAGGCTTAAAGGGGTCCTCTCACCATGTTCTTTCACAGAGCCTGGTCTTTACAGTCAGATTCAGGCTCCCACTTCCTGTTCAGGCCAAGGGCAGTTCTACAGCTTCAAACTCCCACTTCCTGTTCAGGCCAAGGGCAGTTCTACAGCTTCAACCCCCCACTTACAGTTGAGACTGTGGGCTTGTCTACAGCTTTAGGCTCGTACTTCCTGTTCAGGCTGTGGGTGGTTCTACAGCAGTGACTGACATTTTACCTTCACTATTCCTAGCCTGTTAGAAGAAAATTAGTGATGGGCAGGTTTTAACAGCATGGCAGAAAGTTATGGAGCTCTAAAGGGTTAAAGTTTGTTCCTAACAAAGATAAACAAGCTCCTGTGCTACTGATAAGACACAGGAAACAGTGATGTGAACATTTCTATCACTGCTTGGACAGTTTTACAGCTTCAAACTCCCGCTTCCTGTTGAGGCTGTGGGCTTGTCTACAGCTTTAGGCTCCTACAGATGTAGAAGAGTCTAACTTGACCGTGATATCACGGCTTTCTGTATTATCTGCTGTCATCTGTGAACAAAGGTCATTGAAAGCATTGAGAAAGTAGAGATAACACTTTGTGCTGTGATATCACGGTGAAATATCTGCTCTTTTTAGTTTTGCTACATCTGTACTTCCTGTTCAGGCTGTGGGTGGTTCTACAGCTCAAGGCTCCCACTTCCTGTTCAAACTATGGGTGGTGCTACAGCAGTAACTGAAATTTCACCTTCACTATTCCTAGCTGTGCCTGTTAGAGGAACATTGGTGATGGACAGGTTTTAACAGTGTGGCAGAAGGTTATGGAGCTCTAAAGGGTTAAAGTTTGTCCCCAACAAAGATAAACAAGATCCCGTGCTACTGATAAGACACAGGAAGCAGTGATCATGAAGGAAGCAGTGACCATCCCTAACACTGCTTGAGCAGAGAGAGATGTTCAGTAGGGATGAGCGATTATAATCGAAAAAGTTGAAATCGGCAAGATTTTTTGGCTGATCGGAAATTTCCGATCACGCGATATTTTAGGTGACAATCTGCAGATAATCTATTACTATTGCGCCATTTTCGCCGCTTCCTGTCATTTTGGCGGCCAGCAAATCAGCTTAGAGCATAGAGCAGAGTGAGCTGGGTGTGCGATGTCATGACTGTGATGTGTATGGTTGTCATTGGCTGGAAAAATCACATGAACTCGTTTTGCATAGAACAGCGTTTCCTGTTCAGCATCAGTCTTTCAGTGTCTCTCACTAGAGCAGGACATGTGATAGGTCTCTCTCAATACAGCTCAGCTCAGAGACACAGTTCGTCTCTTTATTCATACAGACAACTATGCTTTTAACTGTGAACATTAGAATATAGGTAGATTAGAAAATTTCAGTTCTTAGTTAGTTAGACAGAGACTTTTAAAGAAGCATCTAGCGCTGTCCAGCCACGGGGGGGTGGGGGGGGTGGGTGGGGGGGAGGGGGGAGGAGGCGGACGGACGGACGGACGGACGGACAGACAGGCTGGCTTTGGAAAGGAGGGTGTACATTGTGCAGCCCGGACTCTGCTTTGAACCTGCATTGAAATGGCATTTTTTACCACTTTTTGGCCAGCACACCTCGCACCTGAGGTGAAATTGTACCTTTTATTTTGTGTGTCCCAGGTTTTTTCAAATAGCCACGTTGTACGCCAATTTTGATACAGAAATTATCTAGTAACTGTTCTTGTGTGTCATTTCTGCAAAAAGCGCAATTTCTCATCCGTGTAACTTTTAAATAGCTGTATTGCACTTTGGTGCTGCCCAGTTTTTTGCAAAGAGCCACCTTGTACTTAAATTCGGATAAAGAAATTTTGTAGTTACTGTTGGTGTATTTCATTGGTGCAAAAACCACCTTTTCTTATCCGTATAATTTTTAAATAGCTGTATTGCACGTGGTGCGGTCCCAGTTTTTTTTCAAATAGCCACGTTGTACGCCAGTTTTGATAGAAACAATTTCGAGTAACTGTTCTTGTCTGTCATTGCTGCAAAAAACGCAATTTCTCATCCGTGTAACTTCTGAATAGTTTTATTGTGCTCGGTGCATCTCAGTTTGGCGCAGATAGCGCACTTCTATGATAGTTTGCTGAAAACTATCAATTCCTAGTCCTACTGGGCAGTTGTAAATCCCTGGGACTGAAGGAAGAACATTGTTGATTTTGTCTTACGGTTCTTCCACCAGACCGCATTTAACAGGTATTCGATAGAAACAATTCTGTTTCTAATCCTAGTTGGCTGTAGGAAATTAGAGGGATTCAAGAATAGCTGTGATTTGCCGTCTGTCAATAAGAGACTGTCAAAAACTCTTCCATACCTTTTTAAATGTTTATATTTCTGAACATGGAGTGAAATGCAGGTGGTAAGCGAGCAAAGAGGGGGGTAGGATACGGAGGTATAGGTACAAGAGAAGGTACTCCTTCCAGTGCTGGCGACAACACGCAAGCCAGCAGATCTTCGGTTGCAGGACCGTCAGGCCTGTCATCGCTGGGTCAGGGCCCTGTGAATCTCAGTAACGAACAGCGTCGCCAGTCTGTTCTTCAATGGTTAATGCAACCTGCATCCAGCAGTCTTACCTCCTCGTCCTCCCAGTCACGGCCACATATGTCGTCATCATCATCGTCAGCATCCGTCCAACATGATGCAAAGGCAGCCCAAATGTCAACTCGTGTACCCACCACTGTGGATAATCCATTTTCTGAAGACCTGTTTGATGACAAAATGCGGTTGGGGTCAGAATGCATTTTATAAGATCAAGAGGCCACAGAGGATGATTTTGTATGCTCCGACGCCCAATAGCTGATACCATCAGAGGAGGAGAAGGAAGCCGGTCAATCGGCAAAAATCCCAGGCGGTCGGCAATGCCTTGCAGTGCCTGTTGCTTGTAGCGTGGTCTTTTATGCAGAATTTGCTTTGCGAGCGCTTCATCACTGAACAAGGAGGAAGACAATGGGGTAGTGTCAGTATAGGTCTCGCCTCAAAAAGGGAGAGGGCGGTCGCACAAGTCTGCTGAGATTATTCCGCCAGCCACGATCAGCGGAAACACCGCTCCTCGCTTATCGCCGTCGAAAAGGTCCAGGACCTCTCAAGCCTGGGCCTTTTTCGAGCAAGCCTCTGATTCACCCAGCGATGTCATATGCTGCCTTTGCCGTAAACGCATCAGTAGAGGCAAGAATCTTAGGTGTTTAACCACCACCAATATGTCTAGTCACATGCAGCGAATGCATGAGATGAAATGAAGGGAACACTTGGCGAAAAAAGGCCACACCGATCCCGGGCTTCCAACCATTGTCACACCCTCTGTCTCCGCCTCCTCCGCCACCACCAAGCGTTCCTCAGCTGCCCATGTCTCTCAGAATCATGATCAAGGATCAGCCTCCGCTTCAGCCTCCACCATCGCCTGAGTACCACCAGCACCACCAGAGACCCATCGTATCCCTTCTCCTTCCGCCAGTTTGACCTGCATGCCATACAGCGGCCAGTCTAGCAGCCAGCCTTCTGTCTACCAGGTTTAGGAGCAGAAGAAACACTTTAACGCACACCATCCCAAAGCCAAAAGCCTGTATGTCGGCATTGCCAGGCTTTTGGCCTTGGAAATGTTGCCTTTCCGTCTGGTGGACACAGCACTTTTTTTCCCAGCAGTTTTTAATCTGTGGGTCAGACAGGTTTACGGGTCATGCTGCATTCCAGGACAGTCCAGTTCAAGTAAAATGGTGGTTCATATAATATTGCCTTCTGGCACTTTTTAATTTGTGGGTGATGCAGGTTTAAGGGTCATGCTGTGGTACAGGACAGGGATAGTGAATAGTCTGTGACTTTTTTCTGTGACTCTTGTTGCCTAATTGTCTTGCCTAAAATGCAGCACGTATCCAGTTTACTGTTGTGGATGTTAATTCCAGCTTCTCCTCCCCTGTTTGGGTGTAAGAATGAAGGTGTTGTTCCTCTCCCATAGCATTTAATGGTCATTGGTGATAATCTGTTATCGGCTATCGGATATCGTCAAGATAATTGCCGATTTCGACTATCGAATCGATAATGATAGTTGACACAATCGCTCATCACTAATGTTCAGTAACTTAGAAACTCTGAAATGAAGCAGTGTATTGGGTTGTAGTCTTTATTTACACTTGCCTACATGTTTAAAAAATCAATGTGGTAAGATTATCCCTTAAAAGGGATTTTCCAATCTCATTCATTAGCTTTAAACATGTAGGCAAAGGTAAATAGACATCATTATCAAACACATTATTGTTCTGATTTTGCTTGCTTTGAAGGACACAACAATTTTACCCTCTGTTTGTTTACAATGCTGTACCAGTGGGTGGGCTTATGACATCCTTTCCTGCTATGTTTTATCAGCAGGATGGGATCTTACTGAGAACATTTCTAACCCTTTAGAGTTACTGGAAGAGCTCAGTAGTCTTTTGCCCTTCTGTCAGGTCTGCAGTGACACTCTAATCTTTGTATGTAAATACACATATAACAGTTCTTTGTGGCAGAATGCAAGTTTCACTCTCTCTCTCTCTAAAAGCTTCCTCTCATGAGAAATACAGCTCTGCTAGCACATTTATAGCCAAACATCCTGCTTGAATAGTAGCATCTAGAAAAAGAAAAAACAAATCTCCATCACCAATGTTTCACAGCAACCCTGTTCCCCGAAAATAAGACACCCCCGAAAATAAGACATAGTGCATTTTTAGTTATGAAATTCAGAGTTTGGCTGCTTATGCTGATGTTTGTGATGAAATCACTACAGCATATTAATACATATTGATGTTTTGTTCAGCAATAAATGTGAATTCTTGTTCATGGAAAAATAAGACGTCCCCTGAAAATAAGTCTTAGCACGTTTTTAGGAGCAAAAATTAATATAAGACACTGTCTTATTTTCAGGGAAACAGGGTGGGAATAGGATCTGGCAGAGCTGAAATGTCAGTCACTGCTGTAGAACTGTCTATTACCTAAAGCTGGCTGTAAAGAAAACCAAATGAGAAATTCCCTTTAAGAGTCATGTTCACAGTCTGACAGCGTTTTCTCTGTAGGCATGAGACAGTTGTCAATCACTGATTAAAAGTGATGCTTAACTAGAATGCTTAACCCAGAATAAGTAGATTTCAATCCATAAATTATAACTTACACTGAATCTTTTCACACAGGACTATATATTAACCCCTTAACGACCACCCACCGTTTTTTGACGCGGGTGTTGCAGGTCGCCGCTGGGCGCCGCAAATCCCGATGTCTGCAGCGACGCCAAAACACATCGCTGCAGACATCGGGATTTGCCGCGCCCAGCACCTCAGCAGCGCTAAGAGCAGGGCTGTACTTCACAGCCCTGTTCTCAGTGCAGCTCCTGCAAGCATCAGGCAGTGGGGGAAACCTCTGCTCCTCAGTGTTTAACCCTTTGATTGCTGTGACTCATTACCACAGTGTAATCAAAGGCTTTCCTCTACTCTGTCACCTGATCGGGAATCCAGTTACCCGACATAGCCTTGGGAACGGCTGCATATTCAGCCCTGGGACCTAGAGTAGCCCCAGGACTGTCTGTGTAAGAAGCCAGCGATCAGGGCACACTGTGTGCTGCCCTGATTGCTGCCTGTGTCAAACTGACACAGATTATAATGTATTAGCAAATATGAATATAGTAATACATTACTAAGTGTAAAAAGAAATATAAAACAGTTATTCCCTTCATGACATTTAAAAAAAAAATAAAAAAATGAAATGTGTAGAAAAAAATAAATAAAATAAATAATAAAATAAAAATAAATATTTAATAAAAAATAATTGTGCACACATTAAACACACAAAAAAACTACACATATTGCGTATCTACATGCCCGTAATAACCTGTAGAATTAATCTAACAAGTTATTAAGTGTGAAATGTGAATGATGTTGAAAAAAGTAAAAAAAAACAAAGAAAATTCTGCAATAATATAATTTAAGTCAACTTGTCCTGAATAAAAAGGCCTCACTGCGTCATTGAAAAAATAAAAAAGTTACTTAAAAATTGTGCTGGTCATTAAGTACTTTTCAGGCTTGGTTTAACGGGTAAATCTGCTCACTTCCTTCTTCTGTATAACATGCTGCTAGAGCTCAGCCTGCTTATTGCATGTGACAGGTTCCCTTTAGTTCCCTTTACATTCACATTTATATGTAATGTATATTAATGAGGCATTTAGCACATTTCCATCCTTTTCATGTTTCTTTACACCTTTTTATCTCTTATCATCACTATAATAATTTACATTCTTTTTATATCTAACTACTTGGTGCATTGTTAAAGCCAACAGTTCTTGAGAAACACAGGGCACAATGCACTTTACTTCAAGCATGCTTAGTTCAGTACTCTAAAACCCGACTGTCATGATTGCGCCCGGCAGATCCTCTGCGTCTGACTCTGATCGCCGACCACGGCCATTGCGACCAAAGCTGCACCTTTCCCAGTGTGACCTCTGTCTTCTAGCTCTGTATGCTTAATTGATTCCTGGCCAGAAATCTTCCAGCACTTGTTGGGTTAACCTGTTCCTTTTTTGATGGACATTTCTATTCACCTATCACCTCTGCTCTACCTCCTCCTGTTCCCTATATAAGGACTCAGCTTCCTCTCTTCCTTGCCTGCTGTACAGTTCACCTCTGCCTATAGTTCGCCTGTTTACTGCTTGGATTCTTCTGTTTTTTTACCTTGACTTGGACTCATGTTTCTCCTCTGTTAGCTGATTTCTGTACTGCGTTACTGCTTGTTGCTGACCTTGCCTGTCTGACTCTCCCTGTTTGTTCTATGTTTGTTTGTCTGTGTCTTGTGTCTCACTTTGCTCAGAGTAGTGCTCAGTCTTCTGGTTGGGGCCGACTTAGTAAGGAGTCGGGTACCCCAAGAGGCATGGAAAGTGGTTGGAACCAGCGTCAGGGCCTCACTCCGTCTGTGTCTTCTCATGCGCCCCTGGCTGTCCCTAACACCGGCCTAGAAGGGGAAAGTAAAGGGGTTGTGTGACTTACAAAACCCATATTTACTTAAGTATAAGAGGAGAACCAAAATCTGCTGGCCAGACAAGAGATTGGTTGCCATAGGCAGGGTGTAATAGGAGATCGATGTAATGACTATCTTCTGCAGTACATTAGTACTACAATATATAGTAAAAGATCTCATGTTCAAATCCACTATGAGAGACTAAAAATTATTGTGAAAAAATATATTTTTTTTAAACTATAAAAAACACAAAAAAATACTAAAAATCACAAGAAAACTTTGTCCTATTCATAATTACATAGTTAATATGGTTGAAAAAAGACATGTCCATCAAGTTCAACCAAGGGAGGGGAAAAATGTGAATGAAGTGAGGGGGATAGGATGTTTTTTAAAACTTAGTTTCCCCTATTGCTGAAAACTTTTGAACCCATAAGGTAAGAACCAATCTGCCCTAAAGGCAAATTTCATTTCTGATCCCAGAGCTGTTATAGCTACATAAGTATTAATATTATTTAGTAGTAAGTGGTTATCTAAGCTTTTCTTGAAAACTTCAACTGTAGCTGCTGTGACCAGCTCCTCAGGCAGCTATTCCACAGATTCACAGTTCTTATGGTGAAAAAAGCTTTTCACTTCTCCAGATTGAATCTTTTATTTCTTTAGATGAAGGGAATGTCCCCTTGTCTGTTGAGGGGGTTTTGCATGCAATAGCTTTTCCCCATACTTTTTGACTGCCTTCTAGAAATGACTCATGTCTCCCCGTAGTCGTTTTGCCCCAAGACTACACAACTTACATTCTACTAACCTCCCCTCATTACTAAGATGCTCCATTCCCCTTATTAGTTTGGTTGCTCGTCTTTGCACTCTCTCTAGCTCCATTACCTCCTTTCGATAAACTGAAGACCAAAACTGAACTGCGTTTTCCAAGTGAGCCCATACCAATGCTTTGTGTACAGTTGAAACCAAAAGTTTATGTACACTATATAAAAAGAAACATATGCATGTTTTTCTCACTATCTAACATGATATCTGAATAAACCTTACCCGTTTTAGGTCAATTAGGAACCAAAATTATTTATATTTGCCAAATGCAGAATAATGAGAGAGAGAATTTTTTAAGGCATTTTTATTACTTTCTGTAAAGTCAAAACTTTACATACATTTCATTAGTATTTGGTAGCATTGTCCTTAAACTGTATGACTTGGGTCAAACCTTTTGGATTTCATTCCACAAGCTTCTCACAATAGTTGGTAGGAATTTTGGCCCATTCTTCCTGACAGAACTGGTGTAACTGAGCCAGGTTTGGAGGTCGCCTTGCTCACACCGGCCTTTTCAGCTTTGCCCATAAATTTTCAAAAGGATTAAAATCATGGCTTTGTGATGGCCGCTCCAAAACACTGACTTGGTTCTCCTTAAGTCACTTTGTAACAAGTTTGGCAGTATGCTTCAGGTTATTGTCCATTTGGGAGACCCATTTCGGCCCAAGCTTTAACTTCCTGACTGATGTCTTGAGATGTTGCTTCAGTATTGCCACATAATCTTCTTTAATCATGATGCCATCTATTTTGTGAAGTGCACCAGTCCCTCCTGCAGCAAAACAACCCCACAAAATGATGTTGCCACCCCAGTGTTTCACAGTTGTAATGGTGTTCTTAGCCTTCCAAGATTCTCCCTTTTTCCTCCAAACCTAAGAATGGTCATTACGGCCAAACAGTTTAATTTTAGTTTCGTCAGACAACAGGTCGCATGTCTTCAAAAATGTAGATCTTTGTTTTTGTGCATTTGCAAACAATAATCTGGCTTTTATATGTTTCTTTTGGAGTAATGGCTTCTTCCTGGAAGAGTCGCCTTGCAGCCCATATTGATACAGCACTTGTTTCACCGTAGATAACGTCACAATCTTACCAGCTTCCGCCAGCATCTTCACAAGGTGTTTTGCTTTTGTTCTTGGGTTGATATGCACATGTCGGACCAAAGTAGGTTCATCTCTGAGATATAGAACTTGTCTCCTTCATCAGTAGTATGACAGCTGGACATTTCCATGTTGTTTGTACTTGCATATAATTTTTTATACAGAGGCACCTTCAGGTATCTGGAAACTGCATCCAAGAATGATCCAGACTTGTGCAAGTCCACAATTCTCTTCCTGATATCTTGGCTGATTTCTTTAGACTTTCCCATGATGTTAAACACAGAAGCATTGTGTTTCTCGTGTGCTTTAACATACATCCACGGATGTGTCTCTAATTAACTCAGATGTTGCCAATATATCTATCAGAAATTTCCAAAGACATGATATAATTGTATGGGCTCTCCCAAATAGTTTTAAGGCATAGTAATCCTAGTGTGTCATGATCGTGCCCGGCAGACCCCCAGCTTTGAGCTCTGGTCGCCGGCTACGGCCGTTGCAACATAAACCCTGGTTTCTTACCTGATGCTTTGTATTTGCATTCACCAGTGTGAACTGTGTCTTCTTTTTGCGCTTGCTTAATTGATTCCTGACCAACGCCCGTGGCCAGGAATCCTCCAGCACTTCTTTAGTAAATGTTTCTCCTTTTGATTGACAGTCTTCTGTTCCTATCTGGTCTTGTGTTTGTTCCACCCATCACCTCTCTTCTGTTGTCCCTGGTTCCCTATTCAAGGATTTCTTTGCCTCTCAGCCTTGCCTGCTATACTGGTCTTCTTGTTGTCTGTAGGTAGCCTTCTTCCTTGCCCATTACTGTGATCTGACCTTTGGCCAGCTTCTGACTTCTCTTTTACCTCCCGTATTTGCACTACGTCTCCTAGCTGTTACCTATCTGGCTCGGCTTACGTTTATTCTTCTGTCTCCCGGCTTACGTTTATTCTTCTATCTCCCGACAGTTGCCGACTTTGCTCGTCTGACTTCCTGTTTTGTGTTCTGTGTCCATTTGTCTGTGTCCTGTGTCTACGCTTATTTAGTGTAGCTCTTAGTCTTCAGGTTGGGGCCGACCTTTTACGGAGTCGGGTTCCCCAAAAGGCAGGGACAGTGGTTGGGACCAAAACGGGGAAGGTTTATTCTGATTTCATGTCAGATAGTGAAAAAAACATGCAGATGTGTCTTTTTATAGAGTGTATATAAACTTCTGGTTTCCACTATATCTCTGGTGTCAGCTGTAGGTAGCTGATCTGGCAGTGTCCCGGATGGGAGGGATGGCAGTTTACTGCTGCAGAGAGAGAAATGGACAGTGCCACTTGTTTTTCTAATTATCCAAACACAATTACGTTCTACTACTCAATCCCATTTTACTATAATTCCTGACTTGCACTGTCGCCGACTGGTCTTGGTGAGATTCTGCACAGTTCCAGTCTATTAGCAATATAATATGCACTGCTGGTTTCTAAACTCAATCAAAACCCAACATTTTTTGCTGCTTTAATTTTGGGTTTATTAAATTACTGTAAAATCTGTACCATTACTAATGTACTTAGCAGTTAAACTGTAAACAGCAGTGACATTCTTCATTAAATATATCATTACCCTTCACTATGTGCTGATTTCATGGCAGGCAGTCACTTAGGCTGGGGCTACTCCACTCTGCTACAACCAGTACAGCAGAGACATGGGGTTCAGCTCTTACTAAAGTGACTTTTTTCATCAAAGGTGATATATTTTATTGTTACTGCATAGCGCTTCTCGAATATGTCTCTGCTCTTTGGTTAAGCTTTGGGACCTCCTAGAAACCTAATTTTTTCACCCAGACACTAAGGCCCCGTTCACACGGCTTATTCACGGCGGATTTGTGCGCCGTATTGAGCGCACAAATCCGCCGTGAATACGGGGCGGGACGGGGGCGGGGGCGGGGCGCCGCGGGGGCGCCGCGCCCCGCCCCAAAGACAAAGCAATGTTTTCGGCGCGTCCGCGCCGGGAATAATGTGCATGTCACTTTCTCCCCCCGCGGCGGATTTGCCGAGCGGGGAGGAGCGACGGAATCCACTGTTCTCTATGAGAGCAGTGGATTACCGTAATGACTCCGACGGATTGGCGCCGTATTGAAGCGCAAATCCGGCGCGGAATACGGCGCCAATCCGTCGGCAAATAAGCCGTGTGAACGGGGCCTTACACTAAAGCTAACCCTAATCCTGACCATAACTGTAAACCATAACCCTTAATTGGGGTCAGGTTTTTATTTACTGGTTTTAAATGGGTTACCTTATCCTTGCCCAGCACTTCCATTCCCATGGTGCTGTCACTCCAATGTCACTTCCATCTGATGTCTTACATATGTAATGTCAGATTGGAAGTCACATTAGACAGAATTGACATTGGAGTACCAATGCCACGGGACTAGAATCACCTGGGAACTGGTAGGTTAAAGGGGTTTTCTCACTACAAAGATAAGCTTTCAACATGTAGGGACAGGTAATTGAAGACTTTTTTCTAAATACATTGGTCTTTTGTTTTTACTTTACTCAGCAGATTAGAGCAATTGTATCTGCTCTGAGTGCACACAGGCTTCTCTGGTTACTTGATTATAACTCTGCTATCTGATTAGAGCACAAAGCAAGGAGTGAAGTCACCATAGTAGGGATAGCTCACTCTCAGCTAATTAACTCTAACAAGATTAGCTTTTGTTAACAGATAAGCAATTGCTTTCATTCCACATGGTAATCTTAGCTTTGTTTACTGAAAATAACCTCTCCTGCACTGCTCTTTGAAATGTCTCAGCTACGTACAGATAAGCTAAATATACTTCTAACTGCTATAGAACCATGCACAGCTTGAGGAGACAAGAGTGAAAGAAAAGCTAGCTGTGACTGTGAAAATGCATGGTGGGAAAACCTCTTAACCCATTAGTTAAAAAAAAAAAAAGCTCTAACCTCATTTTAGGGTTAGGGTTATGCTTACAGTCGATTAAGTTTCATTGGAATTTGTAACTTATTACTTGAAATTCTCATTCTGGGCTTAATGGAGCCTTAGTCAAACCTTTGACAGACCTCACGAAAAAGGGGATGAATCTTCTTGATTGGAAACCTGAGGCTATTTGCACCTTGAAACCTTGAAGTGGGTTCTTTACTGAAGCCCCTGTTTTGGTTTAAGCCAATCTCCAGCGCCCCTTTATTGTTGAGGTTGGGGCAGTTCTGTCGTAAGGGCCCCCCTCTTTGACTAACCTTCACCCCTGTGCCTTTTTCTCACATATGTTCTCCCCACTGAGAGAAATTATGAGTTTGGGAATCAGGAACTCCTCACCATCAAGGGGGCATTTGAGAATTACCGTCAATTTTTTAGGGGGTGAGACATGAAACTACTGTACTCACTGATCATAAGAACAAGTCTTATCTGGAATCTGCTAGAAACTCAATCCCAGGCTAGGTGGGCCCTGTTTTTTTTTTTTACCAGGTTTGACTTTATTGTTACTTACAGACCCGGCTCCAAGAATGTTAAAGCTAATGCTTTATCCCAAAGCTTCTGCACCACTAAATCTTCTGAATTACCCTCTGAACCCATTCTAGCTAAAGGGGTTGTTGTCTCAGCAGTGTCCCCGGATCTGGCCAGTTTCGAGATTTAGCTCCTACGACTACTCCGAGTGGGAAGTTATTCGCACCACCACAGTTCAGGTTCTGGCTGTGCAATAAGTGGCCATCTTTTAGTCTCTGCTTGTGATTGCTTTGGTGTCCTGGCTAGTTGGTTTATGCTCTTTGTTAATTGGATTTCTTTGGCTCTGGAATGTGGTGTGTATATCTGGTAACTCTTTTGTCTTCAACTTCAGCACAGTGAATCCTCCTGAAGTGATCTTGGTCCATCTGTCTTTTCTCTATTTTTGTCTGTTATGTATTTAACCAGTTGGTCATTTGTTTTGTCATCTGTCTGTTTGGCATCTGATTATCTGAGGAACAGCTCATGAAGAGATTGTAGTGCAGGGTCGCTCTGCTTAGGCAGGGTAAGCCAGGGTGAAACTAGGGCGTCCCTTACAACCTGCTCTGCACATCCCTCTTCCTGTTCAGGTTGTGGGTGGTTCTACAGTGGTTCTACATTTCAGCTCTGCTATTCCTAGCTGAGCCACGTTAGAGGGACATTGTTGATAGAAGGGTCTAAATAGAAGGCAGAAGGCTACAGAGCTGCTCTAAAGAGTTCAAGTTTGTCATTAAGGCTATGTCGGCGCAGCATAGGACAAAATACCGTCAGAAATCCAACCGCATTTTGTCATTGCTGGACCACAGCAGGTTTTGGATTTGCTATCGGTCCCTACATTCAATGTCCGGAGCCAACAGCAAATCTGAGCAGAATTTGGCAGAATATACAACATGTTACATCTTCCACTGGATTTTTAACACGACTGTAAAAAACCTGTGCTGTATAGACCACAGCATGGGTTTTTCATTGCTGTCTATTCAGCACAGATTTTCAGCAGTTTCAAAATACTAAAACCGCCGAAAATCCGACGGTATTTCTGTGCTGTCTAGACAGGACCTAAGAAAGGAAAACAAGCTCTTGTGCTGCTGATAAGAAACAGCAGAAAGTGACTTCACCACCCCGGCCAGGGCTGCTAGAACAGAGGGGGTTGGTAACTAGGAAAGCTTATGTACACAATCAGGAGATAAGAACTACACTAGCTCTGAACGGAAGCAAAATCAGAACAGCAGTGTATTTGGTAAACATATTTATTTACCTTTGCCTACAAGGTTAAAGTTAATCATTTTGGTGTGATTGTTACTTTAAAGGGGTTTTATCATTACATTAAATGGTCTTCAGAATAAGGGGACAGTGATAAGAAGCAACTTTGCAATTGGATGTCATTTGCAGAGCTGTCTTGTTTTCACTGTCTCCCTTATCTTTGTTTTGTGTAAACACTGTCCCCCAGTGCCGGTCGGATTCCACCTTCTTTCATTTTATTGGCTGGCGGCTCTACTAATTTACATCCTGTCTGGCCCCCGATCGTATTCACGGGAGCACGCATTCCTGCCTCTCTCACTCTGAATAAATGGTCGGCAACATTTCACTCTGCACAGCCAACAGCTGCACAGTAACACTGCAGCTGCTTCTACAATCAGAAAACAGCAGAATTGTGCCTCAGTGCCTAATGTTGCTGCATGTTCATATGGACGAGTTCATAGAAGACTGGATTCAACTTTAACAAACCTCCAGCTGTGAGAGAAGAAGAGATCAGTGCTCTGAGTTCATAGAAGTCTAGACTGAATGTAGGGCTGTGGTATGTAAACATACAGCTCTAACAAAATAAGACTACATAGGGAGAGGAACAACACAGTGACATGTGTACTCAGACGGTGGGGGGGGGGGGGGGAGGGATGTGCTATCCCCTTCCACTGATCTCAAACACACAAACTGACTCGGGACCACGCCTGAACAGTGAAGGGGGGAATCAGGGCTGTGGAGTCGGAGTAGTGGAGTTGGAGTCGGAGTTGGTGCCTATTTTGCGGGAGTCGGAGTCGTCATAAAAGGGACCGACTCCGACTCCCAAAATATATAATTTGTTGGTCCAGTTAGTTCGATGCAAAGAGAAAAAGGAATTGGGTCCGGCCAGTGTTACTGCTCCCATATCTTCAGCCTTGTCACATGAGGAGTGTAATTGATGACATGGAGCAGGCAAAGCGCTGCCCCAGGGGAAAAGATTCTGCTCCCAGGGCAAACAGATTTCAGAAAATTTTTTCTCCTGCTTTCAAAGAAGTAGAAGAGTTCAACCATTCATCAAAACTGACTGTGGCTGAGGCAATTCCTTTATACCCTGACATTGTTAGAGATGTTGCCCCTGTGGTCACTACTTTGCCCCCCACCCAAGTTAGTGTAGAGAGGCCGTTCTCTAGCCTGGAAATCATGAGACCAGATGTGAGGTCATGTATGCAGGATCTGATGGAGGCGATACTATTTCTCAGAACAAATTCAGAGACTCCACAAATGTTCCTGCAGTGTTTTGCATATTTAAATAGTTTTTGTGTTCTAAAGTCATACTCAAAAAATATATTTTACACTGACAAGCAAAAGGGTAACAATGTTTTGAACTTGTAACTTTCAGGCTCCATATCTCTCCATCCACTACAGCTTTGTACATGAGGCTACTGTAATTTTTATATACATCTTACATATCTTATACATAAATTTGACTTGCAAGTATTTAGCATCTGCATAGTTCTGCAGATTCTTTCCTGTAACTGCATTGTTACTGTTTTGCTCCTAAAAATCAAAATGTTAATTTTATTTTCTTGTTAGTATTTGGGAAATCCACCTTCTGGTTTTCAATATTGTCTGAATCCTTCTGGGCTCTGGATCAGATTCAAGCAGATCTTGATTAAAATCTGATCCCAGATCTCTTCACACATTCTGAATGTTGGTGAATACTGGACTTGGATACAAATAAAGCTTTTTCTTCAACTCTACCCACAAGTATTCAAAAGATCAAAACATTGTTACCCTTTTGCTTGTCAGTGTCTGTTCTACCTAAATAGCTTGATTATTGTATTATAAGGTGATAAACAGCCTGATGTTCCCATTTTACTACAGTAAAGTTATCACTAAAACATGCGCCGTATATAAGGGAGTGGGAGTCGGGAGTCGGAGATTTGGGAAATTTAGGAGTCGGAGTCGGGGCTTTGGCTTGCCGACTCCACAGCCCTGGGGGGGATGATGCCATCCCCCTTCAGTTAAGAAACACCCAGCTGGGAGGGAAAGAAACGCCTCTGGATTTGAGGAGCTGAGAAACAGACAAACTATTGAAGCGATAAAACCCCTTTAAGCTTTAGTAGTTTTGCACAGCTTCATGTATCTCTATGACATGGTTCACACTATCCAGTCTATCTTTAGAAGAGCAGAGTTCCCAGTAACCAGGCTCTTAGTATGGTCAGTAACCCCGATGTGTGCTTTTTTTCTCCCTTCGCTGTAGATGTTTACTCTTGGTGAGTCGTATCTCATCCGTTAAATCTATACATTATAGCAGTGAATAAATCGATCTTTTCTAAAGAATGTTTAACAGTAATAATAAAACTCAATTCCAGGTACATGGAAGCATTTCATGTAGAGATAAACCTGTACCGTGTATTGATTTACTATCAACGCTCCACATATTTCCGGGTGAGACGAGCAAAATTATTTGTCTATCATTAATCAGGAGGTTAAAACGATGTAATCAATATTAGAGATGAGAGATTCATTTTTCTTGGAATCTTTGTCTCGCATCAGCTATTTCTAATGTATAGAAAGTGCTACAGATACCAACCAATGTAAAAGGGACAGTGGACTACAAAAAAAGACATTGCTGGTGGAGTCACCGTGTAGATAATTACCTTATCCAGATTACAGCCAATGCACTTCAGAGCTGCAGTCACTATTCTGCTGGTTGAAGGATAAGTAATGTAATCTATGCACATAGTGACTGCACCAGCAGAATAGTGAGTGCAGCTCTGGAGGATAATACAGGCTGTAACTCGGGATCAGTACAGGATAAGTAATGTATGTACACAGGGACTGCACCAGCAGAATAGTGAGTGCAGCTCTGGAGGATAATACAGCATTTAACTCAGATCAGTACAGGATAATAATGTAATGTACAGTGACTGCACCAGCAGAATAGTGAGTAGCAGCTACGTGGAGTATAATACAGATGATAATGGCTCATGATCAGTACAGGATAAGTAATGTAATGGATGTACACAGTGACTGTACCAGCAGAATAGTGAGTGCAGCTCTGGAGGATAACACAGGATGTAACTCAGGATCAGTACAGGATAAGTAATGTATGTACACAGTGACTGCACCAGCAGAATAGTGAGTGCAGCTCTGGAGTATAATACAGGATGTAACTCGGGATCAGTACAGGATAAGTAATGATGTACACAGTGACTGCACCAGCAGAATAGTGAGCAGCAGCTCTGGAGTATAATACAGGATGTAACTCAGGATCAGTACATAAGTAATGATGTACACAGTGACTGCACCAGCAGAATAGTGAGCGCAGCTCTGGAGTATAATACAGGATATGGCTCAGGATTAGTACAGGATAAGTAATGTAATGGATGTACACAGTGACTGTACCAGCAGAATAGTGAGTGCAGCTCTGGAGGATAACACAGGATGTAACTCAGGATCATACGGATAAGTAATGATATGTACACAGTGACTGCACCAGCCAAATAGTGAGCGCATCTCTGGAGTATAATACATAGTCAGGAATTAGTACAGGATAAGTAATGTAAGGAGTACACAGTGACGTCCCAAAAGAATAAGTGCAGCTTGGAGTAAATGCAGGATTAAATCAATCATAGAGGATAAGAAAGGGGACGTCACAGTGACTGCACCGCAGAATATAGTGCAGCTCGGGAGTATAATACAGAATGTAACTCAGGATCACTACAGGATAATAATGTATTACAATGACGCACCAGCAGAATATGAGAGACTCGGGAGTAAAATACAGGATGTAACTCAGGATCTTTACGGGTAAGTAATGTATGTACATGACTGCACCGCAAAAAAGTGAGGCAGCTTGGAGTAAATACAGGATGTATTTTTATCATCAGTTCAGAGTAATTACTGCAATCTATTTAGGAATGATTTACTCTTTTTAGATGTATGTTTTTAGCACAACCCCACCATAGCCTGAGCAATAGACTTGTAGTTGAGGTTGTATATCCATAGTCAGGAATCTTTGAATACAGTGTAATGTACTAAATGCGTACCGTATAATAAACATATGTTTTTGTGTTTGTTCTTATTACACCACAGTAATTAATATCTTTTTTCTAGACTTTCCCTCTTGCTGGAGGAAGGGGTGAGGGATAACAAAAACTAAATAAATTTGGCTAATTGCTGATGTGAAAAACCAAACTAAGACTTCTGATAGTTCTGTGTTACTGGCAGATTCGGCATGTCCTACATGCAATGTAATGCACCATACAGACATGACAAGATTAAGCAGTATTTGATTTTGCATCAGGGTCCAGGAGATTTAAGCTGCTCCTCTGATTATACAGCTGGATATTTAGCAACGGAACATACACATTTAGAAACGGAAGCTATCGGACCCTCAGAGCTCAGGGGACAAGGCTATGGATTTATTTAGCCGCAATACGTAGTGTGCGCTGACGTGACGCTTGATGACGGAGACTTGTGACCCCGGACTGAAATGTGCATCAATGGATGTTTTGCTGCCAACAGTAACTGACTAGGTTAATCTGCTTACATTATCACATGCCGCACAAATCTTGTGGGTTTCATATCAAAGTACAATGATAACAGATTGGGAGCGGGCCAGTGAGCTATTCTACTAGGCATTTGCCATCTGTTGAACAAGGTTATGTCAGTAACAGTTGCTGATTTTCTGTTAAAGCCAACATCTGCTTGTGGAGTGTTAATCCATTAAGGATTTAGATGTAAAAGTGACCTTTCAAAAAGTGTTTTCTTTATTTTCTTTGAGATAGATAAATAGATAGATAGATAGATAGATAGATATGGGATAGATAGATGGATAGATAGATATGAGATAAATAGATAGATAGATAGATAGATAGATAGATAGATAGATAGATAGAGATAGATAGATAGATATATAGATAGATATGGGTAGATAATATAGATAGACAGAGATAAGATAGATAGATAGATAGATAGATAGATAGATAGATAGATAGATAGATATGATAGATAGATAGATAGATAGATAGATAGATAAATAGATCTTAGATAGATAGATAGATAGATAGATAGATAGATAGATAGATAGATAGATATAGATATAGATAGATAGATAGATAGATAGATGATGATAAGACAGATAAAGATATTTGATAATAGATAGATAGATAGATAGATAGATAGATAGATAGAACCGACAGACAGACAGATAGATATAGATATTAGATAGATAGATAGATAGATAGATAGATAGATAGATAGATAGATAGATAGATATTAGATAGATAGATAGATAGATATAGATATTAGATAGATACATATAGATATTAGATAGATAGAGATAGATAGATAGATAGATAGATAGATAGATAGATAGATAGATAGATAGATAGATAGATTGTGAGATAGAATGGGATAGTAGATAGATAATACATAGATAGATAGATAGATAGATAGATAGATAGATAGATTAGATAAATAGATAAAATAATAAAAGAAATAACTGGGTACAGAGTATTAAACAGGGGAAAAGGGGAGATAGACAATCGTAAAATAGAAGTAAATTAGAAGATGGAGATAGATAGGATGAGAAGTGGATGTGAGGATGGACTAGACATGAAAGAGATAGATGTTAAAACTAGGCAGATGATAGATGAAGTAGCTAGACCATAGTCACTTACATAGATAATAAAGATATTATAGATAGAAAGATAGAGATAGATAGTAGATAGATAGATAGATAGATAGATTAGAGATAGATAGATAGATAGATAGATAGATGTGAGATAAATAGATTGACAGATAAATAAAAGAGAAATAATTCTTGAAGGGGTACAGGAGTATTAAAACTAGGGAAAAGGAGGAAGGACAATCTAAAAAATGAAGGTGTAGACAGGTTAGAGATGGGGCAGACTATATCAGTGGGCGGAGAAGTGGACTGTGAGGGGTGGACTAGACCAGTGGAAAAGGAGATGTGTTACAAACCAGCAGGGCCAGGATGATAGGTGAAGGTAGGCAGCCACCTAGGGCGTCACTTCATCCCAGGCATAATAAGAGGAGCAGGTAGGTATGGAGTGGGCTGAATTTTCCAATGGGGGTTGGTGGCGTTATATACCTTATTTGCCAAAGGCACTAGAATATCTTATCCCAGTCCTGCAAACCAGCATTGAAGATGTAGGTGCCAACAATATCTCATGTAATCTCATGCCATCTACTGAATGTGTAAAACTGAAAAGAAATTTAAATTTTTCTTAAATGCCAGAAGTCTAGCAAGGAAAATGGGGAAACTCGAGGCGCTAATTCTAGAGGAATAGATTGATGTGGTTGGAGTTGCTGAGACATGGTTGAACTCCTTGCATGTTAAAGGGGTTGTCTCATCTCAAAATTTCATAGGATGCATGAATGCAATATTGCTGCTTTGCTCTGTCACTTCCTGGTCAAGCTGTCTGTAATTAGCATATGAGCTTAGTGTATTCAGACTTCTGCTAGTTAGATAAATCTCCTGCTGTCAGGACCAGGGAAGCTTCTGACTTAAAGCAAACAGTAATAATTACGGTCTTTTGTCTGAAAGATCAGATAACAAACAAGCTCTCACTGTCCGGAGTTCTGTGCTGTGCGACCTGTGTGATGACCTCACTACCTGCTATCAGATAGAACAAACAGCAGGGAGGAGAAGTACACAGGTCGGTCACTTGGGAAACTAGAAAGGCCTCAGAAGGTGATAAAATCATTAGTAGCTCCTCAGCAAAAAAAAAAATGAACAAAGCAATATATTTGGAAAACGTCTTCCTTTAGTGTTCTCTACACGTTGAAAGCTATTCTTTGTAGCGAGACAACCCCTTTAACCTTCAGGGTGAACTGGGAGGGAGGAGGAGTGTGTATGTATGGAGTGATATAAAAGTAAGTGTGAAAGAGGCTATAGCAATTGAAGATGGTGAAGATGTAGAACCCTCGTTTGTTAACATAGAAAAAAATATTTTGATATAATCTATTGACCCGCAAACATCACTGAGGAGATAGAGGGTCAGCTGCATAAACGAATGGTACCTGCAGCACAGTTGGGGACAGTGGTAAAAATGGGTGACTTTAATTACCCAGACATTGACTGGGGGTCACAGTTCTGCTTCAGCTGCAAAGAAGAGGAAGTTCCTCAACCTGTTACAGGATAATTTTATGGGGCAGTTTGTGGAAGTTCCCACTAGAAGTGATGCTCTGTTGGATCTGGTCATTTCTAACAGCAGAACTTGTTGGAGCGGTCACTGTTTCTGAAAATCTAGGTAAAAGCAATCACAATATAATTCATTTTAGTGTAAACTAGGAAAAACAAACACAGAGCGGGAGGGCAAAAACATTTAGGGCGACATGTATGATCGGGAGTTGCGCCTGTTTTCTGGTGAAAACGGCGCCTCACCGATCCGAATCCACTGTCGGACGCAGTGATGCGGTGTTAGGCGCAACCTTCGCCACTTTCAGATGCGCCTAACATGAAGGGGCGTGCAATGGGCGTGGTGTGGGCGTTCTGGGGTGGGACGCACCACATTCGAATCCTTCAAGGAATGTATGATCGTGGGTCGGCAAAATGCGGTGCATGGCAGCGCTCGACAGCTCCGACAGGCAGACCTAGTTGAATGTGGTCTAAATGAGCCGGAGGAGGTGAAGTGAAGCGAGAACGTAATGGAATGGGGCAAAATGTGCTCTAAGTTGACAACAGTACACTAATCAAAAAGAGTTGTCTATAAAATTATTTAATTAATAAATATAAATATCAAAGTTGTCTAAAAACGATTAAATGGATTGAAAAAGTGGATCATTTCAAATTAGAGGAAAAATATATAAGATCGCAAAAGAAATAAATCTCAGCTCCGTGCGGCATGGAGTATGGTTCAAAAAATCGTTTTTATTAGGTGTAAAATATTATCTGAAAAAGAGCTAAAACCTTCTAAAAACAGACATCAATCAAACCCCTAACAACACGTTTGTCACCGAGACCGGCGCTATATCAGGAATCGGGATATCGAAAATTGCCGGGAAAGACAGTAATTCAAATTCTTTAAGCTCTTCTCATTGGTCGGCAGAAACCGGCCAATCAGAATAGGAGCGACAGTGACCCATTATAACCTATGGAGAAGTATTGACCAATCATAATAGGAGCGACAGTGAACCATTATAAGCTATGGAGAAGTATTGACCAATCAAATGAAAAGGTGGACAGTTCAAAATACAGTAAAACATGAAGAAAAGAGCTGATTGGTTGAACTAGCGGGGGCTTGGCTATCCCGGCCAATCAGAGCGCGAGCTACTTTGTCCCATTGTAGTCTATGGAGAGATTGGGGCACTGAAATCTCAGCTCATTGAGGCATGGAGTATTAGGAAATAAATCGTTTTTATTAAGTGAAAAACATTATCTGTAAAAGAGCTAAAACCTTCTATAAACATACATCTCTCAAATCCCTAACAACGCGTTTGTCGCCGAGACCGGCGCTACATCAGGAATTGCAATATAGAAAATTGCCGGAAAATAGAGTAATTCAAATTCTTTAAGCTCTTCTTATTGGTCGGCAAACAGCAACCAATCAGAATAGGAGCGACAGTGACCCATTATAACCTATGGAGAAGTATGGACCTATCAAATGAAAAGGCGGGACAGTTCAAAATACAATAAAAAAGGCAGAAAAGAGCTGATTGGTTGAGCCCATGCGGCAGATATGAATCCACCAATCAGATGTAGTGCGTCTATTTTGAGTGGGGCAAGAAGGGCGCGATAGAAGGGCGCGATAGAAGGGCGCCCAAAAAGTTATTACTGTCTATGGGAAATATTCTCGTACTGTGATTGGTTGGGGGGACGAGGGGCTCGTCCTGCTTAGCCAATCAGCGGGTGAGCTTCTTATCTCATAGAGTTCTATGGGGAAAAGAAATGCAGAGCGAGCTCTGTTTGTGATTGGCTAAGGTCAAAGAGGCGTGGTTATTTGGACCAATGGGAGAGCGAGCGACGCTCTTATGGGTTTTCTAATGCAATCTATAATAAAACTGTACATGGCCGAAATCAAATGATAAGACTCACGAAGTTGTACCGATCTGTATATAAAATGATCAATAATATGGGGCTAATGAAAATAAACTAATAAATATTAATTCAATAAATTCATTTTTATTTGTTTATTTTCGTTACCCCCATATTGAGCCGGTGACGGCGACAAACGCGTTGTTAGGGATTTGAGGGATGTATGTATGTTTTTAGAAGGTTTGAGCTCTTTTACAGAGAATGTTTTAAAACTTAATAAAAACTTTTTTTGGAATCATACTCCATGCTGCACGGAGCTGAGAGCTGAGATTGATTTCTTTTGCGATCTTATATATTTTCCCTTTAATTTTAAATGATCCACTTTTTCACTACATTTATTCGCTTTTAGACAGCTTTGATTTTTCCCTTTATTCATTCATTCATTTGAAAGACAACTCTTTTTGCTCTTCACTAACATGTTAAATGATTTCTCGCTGTTTTCCAGCCGAATCGGAATACATGTTAGGCGCAGTCCCGCACTGCACCTAAGTCCCGCACTGCGCCTCACACACTGGCGAGGCGCAGGGAACTTTACACCACATGTATGAGCGCACCTTGGGGCGCCGGCATAATTGAGGCGCAGATTTCACTTTAAATCGGGCGAAAACGTGCGCTCCAATGCCTCGAGCTTGATACATGTCGCCCTTAATTTTAAAAGGGCCAATTTCCCCTTATTGAGGGACGCGATACAGGACATGGGCTGGGAGCAGCTAATAGCAAATAGTGATGTAGAAGCTAAATGGGAAAGCTTTAAATATACTGTGGGGAAATTTGTAGCATTCTTATGGGTAACAAGTATAGGAGATTAAAACTAAATCCAACATGGCTTCTATCTTCTATCTTCTGTTAAAAGGGCAATAAATAATAAAAAAGACATTCAGAAAATATAAGTTAGGGGTCAGCATCAGCCTTTGAAAATGATAACGGGCTCAATGCAATCTGTAAAAGGTGATAAAATCAGAAAAAATACAAAATGAAAGGCAGGTGGCCAAGGACAGCAAGACTAACCCCAAGAAATTCTTTAAACATATCAATGCCAAAAAGCCTAAGTCAGAGCAAGTAGGACCCTTAAATACCAATAATGGGGAGCTGGTCACTGGGAATCAGGAGAAGCCAGAACTACTAAATAGATTCTTCATCTATCTACAGTATCTCACAAAAGTGAGCATTCCCTCACATTTTTCTAAATATTCTATCTTTTCATGGGACAACACTGAAGATATGACACTTCGATACAATATAATGTAGTCAATGTGTAGCTTGGATAACAGAGTACATTTGCTGTGCCCTCAAAATAACTCAGCACACAGCCATCAATGTCTAAACCACTGGCAACAAGTGAGTGCACCCCTAAGTGACAATGGACAAATTGTGCCCAAAGTCTCAATATTTTGTGTGGCCGCCATTAATTTCCAGCACTGCCTTAACTCTCTTGGGCCTGGAGGACACTAGAGCTTCCCAGGTTGCAGCCACTGGAATCCTCTTCCCTCCTCCATGATGACACCACGGAGCTGGTGGATGTTAGAGACCTTGAGCTTCTCCACCTTCCATTTGAGGAGGCCCCATAGATGCTCAATAGGGTTTAGGTCTGGAGATGCTTGGCCAGTCCAGCACCTTCACCCTCAGTTTTTTTTAGCAAGGCAGTGGTGGTCTTGGAGGTGTTTTGGGTCATTATCATGTTGGAAGCTGCCCTGCGGCCCAGAAGTGAGGAGATCATGCTCTGCTTCAGTATGTCACAGTACAAGTTGGCATTCATGGTTCCCTCAATGAACTGGAGCTCCCCACAGAATCAGACTATACAAGGTTTATTTGTAGTCTCTAACCATGAGACTGCATAGAAGCTGTATACACCAAACAGCAGATACTTCAAGAACATATAAAAACATAGCTTCACTTGAGATGAATTGCAGCAACAAAAATAGTTGCAAAGTATGTTGACGGTAATATTCATGCAAGTTCTGTCACCATCAGGTCATTTTGGATTTTCAGAAATTCCACCCTATATAAGTAGCCAATTGAAGCAATGCCCCACCGTGCTGCTTATGTAATATTTTATCTATATAATTTGATGCTATCCGTTCACATAAACTGATATTCCAGTAACTGGTTGTATTAACTGTCTGATTGATCCAATCCTTGGGATTACATTGGAGGCACAGGTCAAGATTAAATATAAATTCTTTCCATTTTTAGCGGTCTGCTATAGTTTTAGTGATGATTTATGAGACTCCCTTGTAAACTTGTCTCAGATTCATGCTTTATGTGTGTTGAAATAATAGATTTGTCAATGTTCTTCCATTACTCACTGAAGGTCTGTGTCTATTATGATCATCCATGTTTATACCGGGGCAGTTAATGTGCCTTCTAAATTGTCATCTTGTGACCCAACTGCTGGGGATCGGTTATAGATCGGAATTTGGTTTATTTTCAACAATTTTGTAAATGAGGTTAGCTTATTCTATATGTTCCTATATGTGTGTGTGGTATACCGTGCTGGCTTACAACCTATGATGCCTTTACTATTTGATTGGGTGGGCTAGTATGTAATTTTTTGCCCATAATACTGGGGAGCAGAGGGTGTCAGTATTTTGTGTTGGACACCTGAAACCTTGTTCCTTATGTGTGACACCGTTCTTTTCTCTCATTCTTTTCCTTTGGTTCTACCTAAACTATGTCCAGATCTGGTTTCCTATATATGTTAATACATGTT
Source organism: Phyllomedusa bahiana (assembly GCA_025379985.1). Lineage (NCBI taxonomy): Eukaryota > Metazoa > Chordata > Amphibia > Anura > Hylidae > Phyllomedusa > Phyllomedusa bahiana. The sequence continues at coordinate 29,649 of JAODAL010017979.1, read as the reverse complement.
CCTTCCCCACCCCACTCTCCCACATATCCTTTCTTGTTTCATCTACTCATTCATCTACCCATTCAGACTATACTCCTCTTATTTTCTCTTTACATTCATCCACACAATACTGTTATCCTCATACATTATTTAACTTTGCTCTCTATTTTTAGCTCCATTTTATTCCTTATATTGCGCTACTACTTTTCTGCATATCTCTCTCTGTTGTATCTTACTACACATGCACCACTTCTCAACATTCCACTTGCCCTTTTCCTCTTCTTACTTCTCTTCCTCTCTGCGCAGGCGCAGCCACTCCCGCGCATGCGCGGGTGGCTATATCCGGATGCTCACACGCCAGACACACACCAGCATAGCGCAGCAGCCTCCGGACGCCACGCAACCTGCTCTTCTCCTACAGGTAATGGAATAGTAGAGGTGTCATAGGTTGTAAGCCAAGATGGTGCACCACATGTATCTGTGTAAATGGCACCCTTTGTATCTATTTATCTACATGCAATTATAATACCAGCAACCACCCCCCTCATACATAGAAGGCTGTGAGTAGTTGTCTTATCAGTATTTTTGCATTTGTGCAATCTCCCCATGTATTATACTGTGGCTTTTTGCATACTTGTGTGAACAGGTACTTACTTAAGGTACAGTTTTTTATTATCAGTTGTTCCCCTAGTCGACGGCTGTGTGAGCTCTTGCTCATTAGATATCTGCACCTTTCCCAAGTAGCACAGGGGTCTGTGTTGCCTCCTACTGGATTCAGTATTTTGTCCAGCCTTTGAGCTGTAAGTATGGCCTTGCGGTTGTGTTTCTACATAAAGATGACCTAGGCTATAAGAATATTGCCACCACCCTGACACTGAGCTGCAGCATTAAGACCACAGTGCGTTTTAACAAGAGAGGTTACACTCAATTAAGAACTTGAGTGCACATGCTCAGTATCATATCCAGAGATGAGTGTCGCTAGCATTGCTGCAGAGGATAAATGGGTTGGTGGGCAGCCTGTCAGTGTTTAGACCATACGCTGCACACTGCATCAAATTGGTCTTCATGGCTGTCATCCCAGATGATGCACAAGAAATTCCACAAACAGTTTGCTGAAGACAAGGACATGGATTACTGGAACCCTGTTGTGTTGTCCGATAAAAACAAGATAAACTTATTTGGTTCAGATGATGTCAAGCGAGTGTGGCAGCAACCAGGTGAGGGGTACAAAGACAAGTACATCTTGCCTACAGTCAAACATGGTGGTGGGAGAGTCATGGTTTGGGGCTGCCAAAGTGCTCCTGGCTGAGGGTGAACTACAATTCATTGAATGAACAATGAATGCCAACATGAACTGTGATATACTGAAGCAGAGCACGATCCCCTCTCTTCTGGGTCGCAGGGCAGTATCCAACATGATAACTACCCCAAACACCGCTAAGACGACCACTGCCTTGCTAAAGAAAATGAAGGTAAAGGTGCTGGACCGGCAAAGCATGACTCCAAACCTAACCCCTATGGAGCATCTGTGGGGCCTCCTCAAACGGAAGGTGAAGGAGCACAAGGTCTATAACATTCACCAGCTCCGTGATGTCGTCATGGTGGAGTGGAATAGGATTCTAGTGGTGGCAACCTATGAAGCTCTATTGAACGCCATACACAAGAGAGTTATGGCAGTGCTGGAAAATAATGTGAGCCATGCAAAATATTGTTAAACTTTGGGCACAATTTGTCCATTCTCACTTAGGGGTGTGCTCAATTTTGTTGCCAGCGGTTTAGACATTGATGGCTGTGTGTTGAGTTATTTTGAGTTACTATTTTGCCATAGGCAAACTTAAACTCTATCAGTTCTCTATCTGTTAAACACTAAAACGTAACTTTTATTATATCTAACTCTTAACCTCTATACACACTATTTAAAAACCTGATCTCTCACCTCTGTCTACAAGTGTCACCTGCTGCAGACGGTGTCACAAGGGGGCCTTATTTGTTCTGTGTCTATGAGATTAGGGACGACTGCCCAAGTAGTTGGCTTGGGATCCCTTACTGAAGCTAGTACTTTGCTATAGATATAAGGCTCTCCTGTTAATAGGTGGGGTTCCACCAGACTTGATGATAGAAAGGGAGTTATTCCCTCTTTCAGAAGCAAAAAGGGTTAAATGATGAGGATAGAGATCAGGTTTTTAAATAGTGTGTATAGAGGTTAAGAGTTAGATATAATAAAAGTTACGTTTTAGTGTTTAATAGATAGAGAACTGATAGAGTTTAAGTTTGCCTATGGCAAAATAGTAAATATAGTGATCAAAAGTCACTCTTTGTTCTCTTGCGAGATTCCCAATTTTTTGGAGATTATGTGAGTTATTTTGAGGGCACCAAATTTACACTGTTATACAAGCCGTGCACTGACTACTTTACATTGTATCAAAGGGTCAGATCTTCAGTGTTGTCCCATGAAAAGATTTAGTACCATATTTAAAAAAAAACTTGAGGGTGTACTCACTTTTGTAAGATACTGTATGTTAAAAATAAAATTAAAGGTTTCTTAACGGTCCTTAGACATCAGCAATGGAAGACGATTCACAACCAAAAAAAAACTCTGGTTTTTCTCGTCGTACATTATTGTCAGCGAGCTGCGTTCTAGAACTGAACTATGGCGACTAATGTTCTTTGAAGAAAGAAGACTAATGATTCCTTTCTACAAACGAAATATGTATCAATAAACATCCTATGAACCTCCTGGGCATAATTTTACAAAAAGTTGACATTTCTGTCTGGAGCACTTGAGCGCTCTTTGTATGCTTATTTATAGCACGCTCAGAAGACGTTGGTTTATTTGCTTTTGTGCCTTATCAAACATCAAAAACATTAAGCTGAAACTAATAAGTCTGATGCCCGACAGGAGGGGGAGGAAAGGTTTACAAGGCACCTACAGTACATTAGATGTTTGGCAAACATCCTATGGTGTCAAGAGCTGATAAGAAGGATGTCATAGTAAGAAGATAAAAGCGGGTCGGTGGCCGGACGTCTTGTGTTTTTTATGTTTTGTTTGTTTTTTTGTCATTCTAGAGCAGTGTTTCTCAACTCCAGTCCTCAGGACCCACCAACAGGTCATATTTTCTGGCTTTCCTTAGCATTGCACAGGTGATGTAATTATTGTCAGTGCATTCTGTGGGAGATCCTGAAAACATGACCTGTTGGTGGGTCCTGAGGACTGGAGTTGAGAAACACTGTTCTAGAGGGAATTGTAAATTGGCAAAAGCCACATCTTGGATTCAGCTGGCCTTCTTATCTATGGTAACGGCAATGTGAAAATAGATGGCGTATAACTGGTGACAATTGTCTCATCTCAAAGTTTCATAGGATACATGAATGAAATAATGCTGCTTTGCTCTGTCACTTCCTGTTCAAGCTGTTTGTAATTAGCATATGAGCTCCTTGTATTCAGACTTCTCTGTTTATCAGTCTAGATTAGCTAAGTTACCTTCTCTGAGGTCTGGAGAAGCTTCTGAGCTAATAACACACAAGCTTTCACATTGCTGGCCACTACCTGCTATCAGATAGAACAAACAGCAGGGAAGAAGTACACAGGTCAGTCACTTGGGGAACGAGAGAGAGCAAAGAAGGTGATAAAATCACTTGTAGCTCTTTAACAAAAAAAGATGAACAAAGCAATATATTTGGAAAACGTCTTAATTTAGTGTTACCTACATATTGAAAGCTATTTTTTGTAGCGAGACATCCCCTTTAAGTACACATGTGTCCTTCCTTACCTTTCTTCTTGGCTCACCATATTCTAAGATGAGCAGAGCTACATGCAGGACCATCTTAACCATTGGGGCACACTAGCAGTTGCCCGGGGGGCCCCACAAGCATAGGGCACCCAGTTGGTGAATGTATGTCCCGGGAACCAGGGCCTGGTTTGTGTGTTTGTAGAATGTGTAAACAATTGGAAAACCATGGTGGAGCAGGGAGTCATCTGCTCCCTGCCACTTAGGGCGAGATGTCAGAAAAGGGACGTTTCCACGCCAGTTTTAGGCGCATTAAATCAGTGTAAAGTGGGTTCCGAAACTCCGATCCTTCCAAAAATCTTGTGTCGGGTATACCTTGCATAGAAAACTTAATGCGCCTAAAAAGGCGCATTGCGCCTAAAAAGGCAAATTGTGTCAAAAAAGGCGCATTGCGCAACTCGTGGCACATAGCATATCATTGGTAGTAGATGTAATGCACTTATCGAGACGCATTGCCCAACAGAGGCTCATAACATATGTAATGCACCTCAATAGGCGTATTGTGCAACGGGGATGCACAGCGCACCATATTTAGGCGCATTACAAAGTGTCGTTTCCGGCGTATAATGCTCCTAGTTTTGGTGTACGACAGTTCATTTACAACAAGAATATGGCGTCAAAAGTGGTTTTGGTGCAAAATAGACCAAAAAATGGCGTTGGCATATTGGGAAATGGGGCCCTTCGGCTTGTAGGCTGAAGGCTGCCTGCAAAACGTCAGCAGGGTCTCCTAACATAGGCGACATGATGATATGGGTGTGTTTGGGAATGATTAGAAGGATGGCCTCATGTTGTGTCATATTTGTGCGTAGGTAGAGGAGTGGCCTAGTATGATGTGATGGATTTAGGGCCCACTACACTGCTATGCCCAGGGGCATATAATACTGTTAAGATGGCTCTGGCTAGATGACTTACCTCGATACATGATTTCCCAGATTACTCTGTTGGGAGTTATGTATGCTATGTAGTTGCAAAAAAAAGCAGTGAACCCTTTGGGGTTACCAAATTACCTGCTTTGGAATTACCTACATTGATCACTAATAAAATATGGTCTTGATTGTTATTTAAGTCGCAATTATTGACACAAACAACCTGTTAAGAGCACGGGTAGATCCGCAGTGACAGTCAAGTATTGGAGTGATGCCACAGCAAGGTGCAGAGTGTAATGAGTTCCCTGGTCTTTGCTATTTTACCCCTTGTACAAGTTATCAGGATGTCATCACTTGGGGTGACAGCTAGTTTGCAGGCATGGTGCAGAAGGGTCAGGCAGAGATGGTGGTCAACTCACAAATAAATGTCAAAGCAGACAGCCTGCTATCATACATGAGACAGAGACAGAAAGATAGAACAGGCAAAGTACAGTCGTAGGTGGGTCGGGAATAGCCATGGATCAATACTGGAAAAACACAAGCAGGGATGTAGCCTAACGCTAGATAGTAACACTGAAGCTACACCAAAAAACTGGCAAGCAATAAAAAGGGACATTCCCTTTCAGAAGGTTAGGGTGACTTTTCATTGGTTAACGTGGGGTGCACTGGCCCTTTAAAAAAACAAGAGCAAGCAAACTCATGTCCTAGAAAGGAGTCAGTGACAGGAGAGCCTGCCAGACACTGGGACCTGGGACAGAGGTGCCACACCTCTTAGCTCACAGGTAAACAAACGTGACCGCAGGTGACAAAATAGGCCACGGTATGACCCATAATACTAACTAAACTAATAGCAAACAGGCAGAAGGACTGTTCATATCTTAATGAGCACATTTAGTAAACATCCATAGTGCAAGGAGAGAAGGTGAGGCAATCTCTATATGGGTGACATCTTTAGGCAAAATTTGTTTCACTTTAGGGGATTAAATTGGCAGCACTGGGGACGCAGGTGCTTTGCTCATTAAAGGTACACAAAGCCTCTGACAAATCTATTCTGGGTATATATCAGACTATGATTAGACACATTGAGCGACGTATGATTTTTGGCGCCCAGACGCCATTTTTTTTGCTCGCATTAGTAGCATAGAATGCACCTGAATCTATGAACCTGTTCTACTGCCAGTCATAGATTCAGCACTTTCTAGCTACAAAGCGACACTTCTGGCTCAGGTAAACCACTTTTAAAGTGCTCTACCTGTTCCAGCAGTAATGCGCCTGGATTTGCCGTACTAAGGTCATAAAATAAGAATACTATGGTTGTAGTGCGACACGGCTCCAGAACGTTTCCGGATTACAAGCGCATTACAAAGTGCCGGGGGGCGGGGGGAGGTGCTTTAAAATGCGCCTAATTTTGGAGTGCACCTGATTAAAAATATAGCGAACGTGGCTGCACCAGTTTTTGATCTGAAAACACGCCAGACCTCTGCCACAGCCCCGTTCATACATGTCGCCCATTGTCTACAAGTGAAGAAAATTTGTGACTGTTGCTGCCCTCCCTAGGAGTGGACATCTTGCTAAAGGAGTGTTCCTGCCATAGACTTTGATGGTATATCGATAAGAAACACCATAAAATGTCTAATAGAGATGGGACCTACACTTATTTGAAAATGGTCTTAGAATGGAGAGCCAGTCGCACTTGCACTAGACTCTCTAGTCTGGTCTATGAGAGGAGTTCAGCACATGTACCTTTTGCTAAGTGAAGCTAATCTTGTTAGATATAATTAGTTTGCTCCAACCTCAGTACATCAGTGGGGTGACATCACTCCCTGCTCTCAGCTAATCAGATAACAGACGTCCCCGCTCTCAGCTAATCAGATAACAGACATCTGTCTGGTATGCAGGCAACCACAGAAACCTGTGTGCACTTCAGAGCCACGGCCGCTTCGACCATAACTGCGGCTTGGCTTTCTTTCCATGCTTCCTGTGTGAACTCTGTTCTTAGACCTGGGATTTTTATTGATTTCTGGCCAACGCCCGTGGCCAGGAATCCTCCAGCTCTCTGTTCTCTGGGTGATTGACAGTTTCTGCTTCCTTTCACTTCTGCTCTTCTTCCTCCCATTTTCTATTTATAGCCAGTGCTTCCTCCTTCCTGTGCCTGCTATTTTGGTTCCGTTCCTATAGTCCGCCTTTCTCTCTTTGGATCTCCTCTGCTATTCTGACTCTGCTTGTTTTTCCAGTTACTCTTCGTCTCATGATTCTGTACTGCGCTACCCGTCTCGTTACTGACTAGGACTGTCCAACTACGCTTACTTGTTCTGTGTTTGTTTGTCTCTGTCTGTGTTTCACTTTGCTCAGTGCAGGTATTAGTCTTCTGGTTGGGGCCGGACTATTAAGGAGTCGGGTTCCCCAAAAAGCAGGGACAGAGGCTGGGACCAGTGTCAGGGCCTCACTTGTCTGTGTCTTGGTGTGTGTGTCTGACAGTCCCTGACAGGGCTTGACTCACTACATTGATTCATCTTACCTCAGTCCTGTTTTCTTAGTTTCACTTTGAATTCAGGGTCGTGTTTACTGGCTTCTACTAGGCTGCAGTAGAAGCCAGGTCTGTAGCTATAGCAGCCAGTGCTGGCAGCCTATCAGGAGAGATTGAACAGGTCTGTAGCTATAGCAACCAGTGCTGGCAGCCTATCAGGAGAGAGAGAACAGGTCTGTAGCTATAGCAACCAGTGCTGGCAGCCTATCAGGAGAGATAGAACAGGTCTGTAGCTATAGTGACCTGAGGAGCTCATGCAGCCCATACAAGAGGAGATATCTAGGAATAGGTAGGACACCGGTAACAGACACATATTGCAAAGTGACTTGTTTTTGCATGATCTTTAACATAAAAAGCAGCAATCCTTGTAGTGAGACAACCCCTTTAAGTTATAACTTATGAACTTTCGTGCATCAATTTTATTATTATTATTATTATTATTATTATTATTATTATTATTATTATTATTATTATTATATTTGTATTGTTTGTATACTGTTTATGAGAAGATGTGGAACTAAAATAGAATTTTGTACCCTGCACTCAGCCGATGAACAGCTTTTGGCTGACCGCGGGGCCTTCTATGCAGAGCAATGATTCCTGGGAACATTCATTCATTCATTCAATAATCGGCCCATGCAAAATGCCCTTATCTCCCTCTATTTCACACCCATCTAACTCTTTATCTGTCTCTATCTTTCATCTATTTTATTACATATATATATATATATATATATAATATATATATTATATATAATATATATATATATTATATATATATATATTATATATATATATTTAGTTTTTATCTTATTTCCTTAGCATACAGATTTAGGATTTAATAAAAAGAAGATGTGACAGGCCAACACATCCAACTTCCAAACCCTTAGGAAGCTCTTAAGTAAATGTTTAAAAGTCTGCAGATTGTAATTTTGATAATATAACAGTGACAGGCTTTTATAAGGGTCCCCGAGGCAAAGCCGGGGAATTATATAAGTCAGACAAATGTAACAAAAATCTATCCACATTCCAATCATATTAAGCCGGCGTGTTCGGGGCAAACAAATAGATAAATAAAAGCACTTGCCCAAAGCAGGAGCTTAGATTCCGGCTCAAGGTTAACCAAGGAAGAGCTGGATATCAGTTAAAAGGAGGCGATTGAAGTGAAATGACTTTCCGCCCCGTACATAATCTTTTCGCCAGTAAATAAGGAGCAGAGCGATCGGAGGAAATGTTGTTGTTACAGAAGTTTTATGATGACAGTTTTAGTGATTTAAGGAAATGTTATAGTCCATGTACAGAAAAAAAATTGCTTTTTTGGGATGTTTTTGAATTACCAAATGTTTTTGAACTGCAGATATAGCAGGAATGAGGATTTTTTTTCTTCCACCACTTTGTTTAAACATTTAAATTTAATATGCAGATAAAAATGTTCACTTTTTAAATGTCTATGAGTTGGTAAATTTAAAGGGGATTTATCGCTTCATCAGTTCGTCTGTTTTCTTGTACTTTCAGTTTCTCAACTCCTCAAATCCTGGGGCGTTTCTTCCTCTCCCAGCTGGGTGTTTCTTAACTGAAGGGGGATGACATCATCCTCACCCACTTCACTCCCTCCCCCTTCACTGTTCATGCTCGCTCTTGAGTCATTGTGTTTGTTTGAGATCAGTGAGAGGGGATAGCACCTCCCTGCTCTCCCTCTCCCCGTCTCTGTCTGAATCTGAACTGGCTGTGCAATGAGCCGGGTCTGTAAGTATCAATAATGTCAAACCTGGTAAAAAACAAGGCTCCCCTAGCCTGTCTAGGATTGAGTCTCCTAGCGGATTCGAGATAAATCAGGTTCTAAAGATCAGTAAGCACAGTACTCGCTCCCGAGTCAGTGTGTTTGTTTGAGATAAGTGGGAGGGGATAGCACATTCCTGCCCCCCCCCCCCCTTTCTATCTGAGTCCACATGTCACTGTGTCGTTCCTCTCCCTATGCAGTCTTATTTCGTAAGAGCTGTTTGTTTACATACCACGGCCCTGCATTCAGTCTAGACAGTCTTCTATGAACCCAGAGCACTGATCTCTTCTCCTCTCACAGCTGGAGGTTTATTACAGTTGAATCCAATCTTCTATGAACTTATCCAGAGCAGCACAGATCTGTCTCCTTTCTATGTTTACATGCAGCAGCATTAGGCACCGAGGCACAATTCAGCTGTTTTCTGATTGTAGAAGCAGCTGCAGTGTTACTGTGCAGCTCCTGGCTGTGCAGAGTGAAATGTTGCCGGACCCTTATTCTGAGTGAGTGAGGCAGGAATGCACGCTCCCGTGAATACGGCCGGGGGACAAACAGAATGTAAATTAGTAGAGCCGTCAGCCAATAAAATGAAAGGTGGTGGAATCCGACCGCCACTGGTGAACGAACAGTGTGTACAGAAAACGAAGATAAGGCAGCCTGTGAAAACAAGACAGCTTTGCTAATGACATCCAATTGCAAAGTTGCTTGCTTTCACTGTCCCCTTATTCTGAAGACCATTAAATGTAATGATAAAACCTCTTTAAGATGTAGCAGAGTTTTTTTTTTTTCCAATATTTTTGTATCAGGTTTTAATTTAAGATGTACCAGAAAGCTGAAGATTTAGAATGGAAATCTGTTTTCCTTTAGTCCTTTCCGCAACACAACATGGGGATTTCCCTGCAGCCTGATAGGACAGGTAGAATTTTTAATAGTATACTGTCTAATAGTTGCCCATAGCAACCAATCAAAGCTGAGCTTTAATTTTTCTAGAGCAGTATAAGGAATGAAATCTGGGCTCTGATTGTTTGCTATGGGCTATGCCCACAGGACATAGCAAGGCATAGTGAGTCTAACAAAGACTCCCGACGCTGTCAGATAGAATACGTCAGTATGTATGAAAGTGTTATGCGCCAAACTTTATTAACATGTGGCATTCTCAGGGGTTAATGGGCCAAACTTTTTCTTAGCAATGGTACGGATTTGTATGACAGATCACTGATACAATGGAGAACATTACACAGCATTGCTGCTGTGCACTAATCTCCGTGACAACTGTCAATCACCATGCACGGCCATGCCCATAGGGCACAGCAGGGCATAGTGAGTCTAACAAAGACTCCCGAGGCTGTCAGGTAAGACAGCAGCAGCTGCGATCGCACTGTGGCTCTTCCGATATGGACAGAGGGAGCTCCCTCCTTCTGCCTTTTCCATTAGCTGGCGCAATCGCGATAGATCGCGGCAGCTAAGGGATTGATCACAAAGGAATGGACACATGCATTCTTCTTCTTCCGCAATACAATTTTCAAAATCCGTGGTGTGGAAAATCCTCACTGTAATTTACAGTGTTCACTCGCCTTTCAAATTTATTGGGATTCAGATTACTCCAGGATTTTCATTGTGGAATCTGACACTGAATCCTTGTTGAATTCCTCTCTAAAATTCATTGTGTGAACAAACACTTAGTCTGGGATCTATAACTTTTCTGATAACTATCTGTGTAACTATAAAGGAATATATATAGGAAACACTGTGTTAAGTGTGAAGTCAAAGTTTGCTATATCTATAGTTGCATACATCATTGCAGATACATAGTCATCAGGATACCAGAGAGTTAAAGAGATTGCCTCACTATGCTGTTTTACAGCCAGCTTCAGACTCACACTTCCTGGTTAGGCTGTGGGTAGTTTGGCATATCAGCTCTGCTATTCCTAGCTATCCCTGTTACAGTGCTATTAGTGCAGGAGGTTTATAAACTGTACTACACAAGACTACAGAGCTCTCAAGGTTTAACATTTGTCAGTAACATAGATAAAGAAGCTCCTGCTTTACTGAAAACACTCAGCAGGGAGTGACTTAGCATGTTTGGACAGGGCAGCTGGAGCAAAGAGAGCAGAGAGAGAGAAGAGACAGGCAGTAATGAGAGAAGCTTGTTCACAAACAGAAGATAAAATTGCCTCTATCTCTTAAACAAAGCAAAATCAAAACAGCAACGTATTTGGAAATAATCTTTATTTACCTTTGCTTACATGATTAATGCCAATCAATGTGGTGAGAATATTTCTTTAAGGTATTACCCACAGGAGGGATACACTGTGTATTTTTTGATTTGCATGTGGAAAATACTTAGCGTATTACATTAGCAGCTGTGTGGATGAGATTTGAAGACTTCACATTCATGTGCTATGTAAAGAAAATTCACACAGAAACTGCACAGCAATTGACCTGCAGAGCGGATTTGAAGGCTAAATGCACACAAAATGGATATGCTGTAGATTTTATGAAATCTTATCTAGAATCAGTGGAAAAAATCACAACAGTGGAAATTCACAGCATATCAATTTTTGTTGAGGATGTGCAGTGTGGATTTTTTTAAGTTAATGGGGAGCCAAAATCTGCATCAAATCCGAATTGAAAGTGAATTTTTGCAAAATGTTCTTTGTAAGCACTGCACATACACAGCAGACTCCACACCTGCAGGTTTTCAATATATACAGATTCTTTTTTGTTTGTTTTAACATTAAAATTATCCGTACCACAATTTGCAGTGAAAACTTTGCACCAAAATCCGCACTATTTGGTATAGAATTGTACTTCAAGATTAACCTGTGAAAATGCTGTGGATTTTCCCTTATGGACAATTCACCGACTTTCTGTCCTATATGCAGGAACACTTAGGGCGACATATATGAAACTTGGTGCCAACATGACAGTTCTAAATCGATACAGAGGAGTGCAGAATACGACAGCATGAAATTGTTATGCGCCAAACTTTATTAACATGTGGCGTCCTCAGGTGTTAATGGGCCAAACTTCAAACTTTGTCTCAGCTACGGTATAGATTTGTATGGCAGATCACTGATACAATGGAGAAAAGTACACAGCATTGCTACTGTGGACTGATCTCCTTGGCGACTGTCAATCACTATGCCCGGCCATGCCCACAGGCAGCCCCAGAAGTCTAACAAAAACTTCCGAGTTTACCATATAAAACAGCAGCAGCTGCAATCACACCATAGCTGCTCCAATATGGACAGAGGGAGCTCCCTCCTTCTGCCTTTTCCATTAGCTGGTGCAATTGCGATACATCGCAGCAGCTTAAGGGTTGATCACCCGTGGCCGGAGCTCACTGCAATATACAGCTGGTCCCATTTTGCGATCACGCCGGCCCAACTTAAGAGCTTGCACGATACCCAGGAAGTACGCATGTGTCCATTTGCGGAAAGTCACTTCCCGCTAGGATGTATGGATACGTCCAATGTCGGGAGGGGTTAATTAGGCTCACTAGGGACTATAATGTACTATTAGACTTTACTGATGTTATATGTTTTGTAGATGTGTGCTTTATACTCTTATATTTATCATAACTATGGTTTTCAGTCATCCCTTGCTGCTACATACTCGGATGGACCGCCGACTACTGCGCATGCGCGCAAGACATTAGGCCGTCACTTCTATAGCTTAGTCATCCACCATCCTCCCTGAATTTATTGTTATAGTACTTTGTAGAGGTTATGGAGAGCCTTGTTGGTTATGGTTTGTAATATGAACTATCAGTGAAGGAGTTAGAAGAGGGGATTAACCCCTTAAGCCGAACACCTGAAAAGTACTCAATGACCAGTACATTTTTTTTAGTTTTTGCCGCCTTGTGTTTCAAGAGTCGTAACTTTTTAGGGAAATAGTTTATGTTCACTTATAAATTATTGCAGCATTTTTTTTTTTTTTTTGCTTGTTTAAATTTTTACACCAGCTCACACTTAATAACTTGTTAGATTAGTTCTTCAGGTTATTACAGTCACGTGGACACCTAATATGTGTAGGATTTATTTTTTTTTTGTGTGTGTAATGTATGCACAATTATTTTTCATTAAATATTTCTTTTTATTTTATTAATTATTTAATTTATTTTTTTCTACACATTTTACTGTTTTTTGTTTTTTTTAAATCCCTTGAAGGGAGAACTGTTCTACATTCTGGTTTTTTTACACTTACTAATGTATTAGCATATTCATATGTGCTAATACATTATAATCTGTATCAGTATGACACAGGGAGCAGTCAGGGCAGCACACAGTGTGCCCTGATCGCTGGCTTGTTACACAGACAGTCCTGGGGCTACTCTAGATTCCCAGGGCTGACTGTGCAGCCATTCATTGGGCTCTGTCAAGTCACCGGAGTCCCAATCACCTGACAGAGCAGGGGAAAGCCCTTTGATTATGCTGCGGTCACTGACTGTGGCAATCAAAGGGTTATGTGCCAGGGAGATCAGCGTTCCCCTGGGAGTCGCAAACCACTATGTCGGCAGCAACATCAAAAGATGCCACTGCAGACAAACGACCAGAAACGTCAGACGACAAAAGAAGGTGGGTTGGTCGTTACGGGGATAACCGGGCAGCGAAGTTGAGGATGTGTTACAGAGGAGCAAGAGGGCTAGTTGAGAGGCCGCAGAGAAGGATGTTGCAGTAGTCTAGGCAGGAGATGAGTAGGGCATGGAAAAGCATTTTTATAGAATCAGGATAAAGCAATGAGTGGATTTGATAAAGAAATATTGGCCTGGCTGCTGCATTCAAGATGGATTGGAGATGGTGGTAGAGTGTGCATGTAATAACCAGAGATATTATTTGCAGATGGTAACTTCTACATTAGTATCTTATCAACAGTGGGTACATTTTTTCAGTATATTGTATGGTATGGCACCGTCAAAAAGTACATATTGTCAAACACAAAACAAGTCCCCGTAGGACTATAAAGAAAGTTATGGTTCTTCTAAGGAGGGGAGAAAAAAGAGCCAAAAATTATGACCGTCTGTCGGGAAGGGGGTTAAGGATGGGGCACAGAACTCAGACTAATGTGGCTGGGTAAAACTAAAACACATCTGTAGAGGGTAGCAGAAATAACTTTATGGGCCACATGTATGAAAGCTGTCTAGGTCTAAAACTCACTTTTTTGCTCATAGCAACCAATCAGAGCCCATAGCAACCAATCAAAGCTCATAGCAACCAATCAGAGCACCCTTTTCACTTCATATAGTGCTCTAGAAAAATGAGAGGGACGCTCTGATTGGTTGCCATGGGAAACAAAGTGAATTTTAGAACAAGACACTTTTCATACATGTGGCCCTATGTGCCAATTTGAGCTTTCTATGTGTAAGACTGGAGAACCCCTTTAAGCACTAGCTCAAGTCATATGCTGTTACGTCTCACAATATGAATCGCACTACGAAGCCTTGGATGTTTGGACACAAACAGGGAGCCTTTCCATTCCAGCATTTTCCGCTTTGAAGTTGTGTCTAGCATTATACCAGCACATTGCACATTTTCTCACAAAGAAAGTATGAGTCACAGTTTCTTTTTACAAAATGTCCATCGCAATATAAATTCTGAAGCAAGAAAAAAAAAGCAAGTTAGCTTTCAAAGCATTAGGTGCCTGATTTATTTGGGATAAAAATCAGAACCAAGGAAAATGTCACCTCTAAATGCAGGATTTTAATTCCTCTCCTGTCTCTCCAGAGAGTAGGAGTGCAAAGCCTAGTTAAACCATAAAGTAGGATTATCTGTGTGCCCTTTAAACAAATTAGAGTGGATTATCTGGATTAGTGGATAAAAGGGGTTAATTTTATCTAAAAAAATATAGTTAAAGTCTATTCCTTAATGGATAGAGAACTTGGGTCAGATGGGTCATCGCTGCTCTGACAGTATAAACCCTATTAAATATTATAAAAGATAGAAATGGCTTTTAATAGGTAACAGTATCTGCTGGGATTTAGAGCAGTTTTAAGTGTCTGACCTTTGGAATTTAAAATTCAGAACAGTCCAAGAGGTCACAATCAACGCCTCACCCCGTGTATGGAGAAAAGGTGTTGAACATCCAGAAGTAATACTATAGAGCCAATGGGAGCTCACATTTTGTCACCAGCAGGTGGTGGATCCTCTGTGTTAGACACGACTTTTGGTGTAAAACCACATTGAGGAGGAAGACTAAGGTGCCCCATGGTCTTTACCCTTCAACTCCTTGTACAATGGATCTGGTTTTTGCTGCAGGAGATTTCCAGGTTTACTTTCCCTGATCTGGTCATTCATGGTGATGGTTGCCATTAGTGTTGAACAGGGATGCCTAGGGTCCACTAGTGGGACTGATTCTTAGGGCCCACCAGATCATTCTTGAGGCCCATCAGTGGAGTTAATTCTTGGGTCACATTCAAAAACTACTGTACAAGGCTGCACATATCCCACATGCCTTTTGCTTTTTGTTTCTTTTTTCTCTTCCCTTCCCTCTGAAAGGGGCCCACCATGCTCAGGGGCCCTTCGGTGGTTTCTCCTACTCCCTGGTGGGTCAGTCTGCCTGGCAAGTGTATTACAGAGAGGAATTCAAAGATATGGTTAGGTAACAAGCAGAATTTCAGGGCAGGCTGTGGACTACCAGGAGGTCAGGAACAAGCCAAAGGTCAATGCTGGAAAATCATACAGAGAATCACTATCTAAGGCACCAACAATCTGGCATTGGAGAAAGGGGGAGGATGATTTAAGAAGGCTCAGATCCCAGAGCATTGGCCTAGAGAAGATGCTGAAGGAGGAAGCAGGTGATTAACGGTGGGAGAGTCATTTACTCCTATTTGGCAATTTCAGAAAACAGAATTAATGTAAGTTCTCAGAGTAGTGTGAAGATTTTGCTTCCAGAACACTTTTAGGTGTATCTTATGTAATTTGAGCTACTGATCACGAAAATCACCTTGAATTTTTCCTGTCACGTATCGTTTTCTGAAATCATCTGCTTGAGTGTTTTTTGGGGGTATTTTTCATATTTTCAGGCTGTCCATGTATTGTCCACAATATGTATGCTGTTATGTAGTTTATAGGCAAGCAAAGGAATGAATTCCTTCCATTTCATTGATGTTGCAAAACTTCAGTGGAATTGCTACAGACTAGGCACAATCCACTAAACATTTGCTGTCAGCCCACACCTGTGCTTCTGCACCATCATTGACAGATTGTTTGCGGCCTTGGATTGTGAGCATGAGCCAAAACAGTGGTGTCTTTTTATTGACACATCAGTGTTAAGCCTCAAAGATATCTTTTTACACAATGATAATGTTCATCCATCAATGCCTGTTGGCATACAAGAAAGAAACATATGAGAACCTGTAAGGCCTTGTCCCCACGGCACTGTTTTTCAGCCGGTTTTCGGTTTTGAAAACCGGCTGCAAACTGGCTGACAAACTTTTACACAGACCTTAATGGAAAATCCGTGCAGCAGTCCGAAAAACATAGAACATGTTCTTTCTTCCAACCAGTTTTCAGACAGAATAGGAACATGACAAAAACCAACAAGAATTTGTCTTGTGCCATGTAAATGGCCCCTTACTATTGCTGAAACACATCAGGTACAGCAACTACAACTGGAACATCTGTGGAGATTTAAAAGTAGTGGCACTGGTGCTTGGACTGCAGCTTAAATATACCAGGTACTGCTGTTTCATTTGCAAATGTGACAGCGGTGCTAAGCAGTCACATTACAGAAGAAGGCAGTGGCCAATCTGTAACTAGTTGACTCCCGGACAAAAAAAAGGTTATGTGTAAAGCACTTGTGGACCCAACAATAAAATTTCTGCCTCCACTTCTCATAAAACTTGATCTTGTGAAACATTTTGTGAAAGTAGTGAATAAGGAAGTAAAAGATTTTCGTTATTTGAAACACATGTTCCCAAGAATAACCGATGCCAAGATCAAGGAGGGCATTTTTATTGGTCCTCAAATCCAGCACATCATGAATGACAAGCACTTCAAAGAGCTGCTAGTGGGGCCCTGAGAAAATTGCTCAGAAATCATTTAAGGATGTTCATGAGAATTTCCATTTTAACTACCGAGCACAAAACTACATTAAATTGGTTGACAATCTTCTTTAAGCTTACAAAGCGAAGGGCAACATGCCATTGGAAATTAATTTTCTGCATTCACATTTGGAATTCTTTTCTGCAAATCTTGGTACAGTCAGTGACGAACATGGCGAATGGTTTCACCAAGATATTGCCATGATGAAAAAGCGTTATCAAGGCTACTGGAATCCATCAAAGCCAGCTGTCTACTTCTGTTCACTAATATGGGATGTACTAGACATTGTGTACAAATGAAAATCAGCCACAAAACAAATTTATTTCAGTGGAACTAATGCTGCAGGTAATACTGTATTTTTTGGACATGTACCTTAGGGGGACTAAGAATTAAAGTAAATAAGACATTAAAATTTAGTTTTTTTTGGTCATTGCATATCCCCCAAAAATTGGAATTAAAAGTTATCAAAAAGTTGCATGTATCTCAAAATTGAAAGAATAAAAACTACACTTCAAATTTTTTTCAGCTCCTAATTTCCTTCTCTGAAACCTAGGTGCCTCTTATGGTCCAGTGCACATTATAGTCTGAAAAATACAGTAAATAATCAGTAAAACTTAATCTCATGTTTTTAAAAACCTGACAGTAAAGTTAATTCTTAGAACCCACCATTGGAGTTGATTCTTGGGACCCACCAGTAGAGTTAATTCTTGGGGTCACCAGTGGAGTTGATTCTTGGGGCTCAACAGTGGAGTTGATTCTTGCGACTCACAAGTGGAGATGATTCTTAGGACCTACCAGTGGAGTTGATTCCTTGGGCCTACAAGTTGGGTTGATACTTGGATCACACCAGTGGAGTTAATTCTTAGAGCTCACCAATGGAATAGATTTTTGGAGATCACCAGT
Source organism: Phyllomedusa bahiana (assembly GCA_025379985.1). Taxonomy (NCBI): domain Eukaryota; kingdom Metazoa; phylum Chordata; class Amphibia; order Anura; family Hylidae; genus Phyllomedusa; species Phyllomedusa bahiana. The sequence continues at coordinate 11,764 of JAODAL010017979.1, read as the reverse complement.
GGAGTTGATTCATGGGGCCCATCAGTAGAGTTCAATCTTGGGGCCCACCAGTAAAGTTGATTCTTGGGGCCCACCAAAGGAGTTAATTCTTGGGGCCCAACAGTGGAATCAATTCTTGGGACCCACCAGCAGAGCTGATTCTTGGGGCCCACCAATGGAGCTGATTCTTGGGGCCCACCAGTGGAGATGATTTGTGGGGTCCACCAGCGGAGTCTATTTTTGGGGCCCATCAGTGGAGTAATTTTTTGGGGCCCACCAGTGGAGTAAAGTCTTGGGGCCCACCAGTTGAGTTGATTCTTAGAACCCATAAGTAGAATTGATTTGTGGGCCCATCAGTGGGGCAAATACTTGTGGCCCACCAATGGAAGTGATTCTTGAGGTCTACCCTACATCTACTTTACATGAATCTAGCATTCTGCTTCTTGCTTTCTGATCGCCTCTCAGAAAAACATCCCTATCCCCAAAGGGCCCATCAGATGTTTTTTCCTGCTCCCTTGTGGGACTTTCCAAGTCTGCATTCAATTCTGCTGTTAAAAATATCATAAAATGATGAATTATTATTAATAAGTGAAATAATTATATCCCTGGACTTGCTCTGCAATTTTCCAATCAGAATCGTATAGAATATTTCTCTTGCCCCTTGTTATATTCATTTGCACTTGCTCAACATAGGGGCGGTGCATGCACACATCCATCCTCTGCATCCCTCTCCTTTTTTCTGCTGGGTGTGCATTGATATCCCTTGTATATTTCTTTCCTGGCCTTACCTCCTACAATAAAAGTTTTTATAAAAAAAAACTAAATAATAATAATTTTGGAAAATAAATATATGTTTTTAAAAAAATAACACCCCCCTGAACTATGGACATGGATTCATCCGATTCTCAGTATAGAAGGAAAAATAAAATATTGATCCTGAGTAGAGCGTAGGAGAGTTTTGTCGCTATCACAGTAAGAGGAGCATCTTGGTGTAATTGAAGTTGACAAATAGTAAATAGTAAAAATGTTGAAAGAGAACACTAAGAAATATTGGAAAGAAAATAGCAATACCCTCAGATGTGAGGATGACAGTGAGCTATTGGTCTGTGCAGCGTAATCCTTTTACTCTAAAACAGCATTCAATATTTGGGAACTCTCCGAAAAATGAACATCAAGAAATGTGAACGCAGCAAAGAAAAACACAGTTATGTTTAAGTAGTATCATCAGTGTAACTTCATTTATCATCTGCAGACAGCGGAGGGGATAGTCTATGGGCTCAGGTTATGTACAGCAGATGGCAATGGCAGCAGTGGAGCTATACAAAGTGTAAAGTTAGCCAGTGTCAGACTGAGGTGCCTAGAGCCCACCAGGGAAGTTGATTCTTGTGGTCCCTCCAGTGGAGTTATTTCTTGGAGCTCACCAGTGGAGTTATTTCTTGGAGCCCACCAGTGGAGTTATTTCTTGGTGCCCACCAGTGGAGCTGATTCTTGGGGCCCATCAGTGGAGTTGATTTATGGAGCCCACCAGTGAAGTTAATTCTTGAAGCCCACCAGTGGAGTTCATTCCTAGGGCCCACAAGTGGAGTTGATTTATGGAGCCCACTAGTGGAGTTGATTCTTGTGGCGTTCATTCCTGGAGCCCACCATTGGAGTTGATTCATGAGGCACACCAGTGGAGTTGATTCTTGGGGCCACCAGTGGAGTTGATTTTTGTGTCCCCTCCAGTGGAGTTGATTCTTGTGGCCCACCAGTGGAGTTGATTCCTAGAGCCCACTAGTGGAGTTGATTCTAGTGGCATAAATTCCTGTAGCACACAAGTGGAGTTGATTCATGAGGCACACCAGTGAAGTAGATTCTTGGGGCCACCAGTTGAGTTGATTCTTGTGGCCCCTCTAGTGAAGTTGATTCGGTGGCCCCTCCAGTGGAGTTGATTCTTGTAGCCCAGCAGTGGAGTTGATTCTTGTGCCGTTTATTCCTGGGGCCTACCATTGGAGTTGATTCTTGGGGCCCCCCAGTGGAGATGATTCTTGGGGCCACCAGTGGAGTTGATTCCTGGAGCCCACCAGTGGAGTTGATTGTTTGGGCCCACCATTGGAGTTATTTAGGGCCCACCTTTGAAGTTTATTCATGGGGCCCACCTATGGATTTAATATGTAGGGACAATTACAGTAAGTATGGTTAACTAGCACTGTGGTATCGCCCTTATTGAGTCGGGTACCCCACTAAGGGTTTCCTCAGGGCGAGTGGTGACAAGGCAGAGTATAAGTCTATCTGGCCACCTCCCTTTGTGTATTCAATTGCCTTCATTATCAGTTCATCTCAGCTTTTTGTATTCATTTCAACAAAACTTTTTCTTATGCAACATATTAAAGGTTTAGTTTTAATTGGGTAGGATATCTTCTTAGGATTGATTCATGGGGCCCACCAGTGAAGTTGATTCTTGTGACCTACTTGTGGAGTGAATTCTTAGAGCCCACCAGTAGAGTTAATTCTTGAGACTTACCCTACAGATATGGTAAATGACTGCACAAATCTCTTGAATTCTGTCTTTCTATCTCTGCATTTCTCCTAAAAGAAGCCTCAGGCCCTATATGCCCAGGAGCCGATCAGTAGTTTTCCCTGCTCCTCTTTAGGCCATTCCAAGCCTGGAGGTAATAGTCACACTGAGCTCTGGTGCATAGGGAAGCTCAAAGACTCCTCTGCCACATTAGAAAACATTATATACAAGGTGTGTGATCATGTTACAGATTTCGCATTAGGGTTCCCAGGGAAATGACATACGAGAAATGGTATAACCGATGAAAGAAGGCTATAAAGAGAGATGAGAAAAGCTGTACAGGGCTATCAGAATACTTTCCTTTCCCATAACTTCTTAAGTTTAGCATGAAAGTTTCTGGAGGGCCAATAATTTATTTGATCGTACCCTGTCATCCCCAACAATCCCTAAGTAGCTTTGTTCAGATTTTTCCCTGTTGAGTTCTACACTTGTGAAAACATTCTGAACTCAAATTTTTTACTCTGTCTCTAATCCTTTCCATAACCGGAACCCTAGCCCTTACCCTAAGTTGGGGATAGAGCTTTTAGATGTTGTAACGGTTTACTTACCATTCTGTAGCACTTCTGTCTGGCAGTGCTGTCCTTCTGATGTCACTTCTGGTTCTATGTTACATTAGGCTTAGCCTTATCTGATGTCGGAGCAGAAGCAGCATTAGACTGGATCAAAAGTACTGTGGAATAGTAAGCCAGCCCTATAGAGACTGAAAATCCTAACTTTAAAGGGAATGTGTCATCAAAAATGACAATGTTTAACTCACGTTTTTATGTTAAACACATTTTTTAAGAATACTTAGTTATATATATATTTTTTTTCCATATCACTTTCAATATTTTTTAACAATTATTAAGTCCTGCAGTTTTCAATTTGGCCACTAAGGCTAATAAGAGTCTTCCTGTTCTGTAGAGAAAGATTCTCAGTTGTCTGCTCATTATCAGCACAAAGAGGGTCAAACTGAAAGGAGACACCAGTGTGAATAGATAACACAGGATCCACCAGTCACAAGAGGAGATAGTCACAGTTGACCCTTTCACCTTCCTGCACAGTGACTTCTTCCCAAGTCACAGAGCATGACTAGAAAACTCTCCTATAGAAGTCAATGGGACTGAGTCAGTCTTAAGTCTCCTATGTGCATGAAGCTACTGTAAAGCATCTCTCTGACTGCTGTTAAAGCAGTGCAAACAAGGCCTAGTGGCCAAAGTGAAAACTGCAAAACTCAAGAATTATTAAAAAATATTGAAAGTGATATAAAAAATTTAAAAAAGAACCAAAAGTTCCTAAATAATGTGTTTAACATAAAAACAGGACTTAAACAATGATTAATTTTTTGATGACACATTCCTTTTAATCATAACATAGGGTTAGCATAACAGTTATGGTGGTGAAGGATTTTGTGTTAGCTTCTATTTGGCTCAACCAGAATCTAAGTGCTTTGGTTGGGGTTGGATTTGATTTTGATCCAAATCCTAAGCACAACACTATCCCCAAGGGACATACTTTCAGCGGTATAGGAATGATATTGTTAAGGTACATTTCACAGCACTGAACAGGTGAATGCACAAAGACGTACACATAAAGGGTGACATACCAGAAACGAGGAGCCACCATGCTAGTTTTAAGACGCATTAAATGAGTGTATAGTGCACCTGAATGAATGAACTTGTCATAAATCTGGTGTGTGGTACTGGTATGCCTTGCATACTATAATTGAGGCGCCTAATTTAGACGCATTCAAAAGTATCGAACCTGGCCTAGAATTTTTTTTTATTTTGGAGTACGACAGTTCATTTATATAGAGAATAGAGCAGCAACAGTTTTTTGGCACAAAATACACCAAAAGAATGGTGCAGCCCTAATGGGATATGTCAGCCATAGAGTCAGTGACCTCATAATAAGTAAGACCACCACACTGTGCACAAAATACATTAAATTTAAGGCTCTGCCATGTGCACAGACCCAAAACAACACAATATGGAGTATTATTATTATTATTATTATTACACTGGGGAACAAAAAAAAATGTGGATGCCTAGAAATGTTGACCTTATTCTAGATATTTAAGTGCTGCCAAGTCCGAAAATCCCATCCATTTTGTTTCAGCAGCTCTAGTTTCTGAGATGTTTATTACATGATTCTACACAGAGTCGTCTTAACAGCATTATGAGACCCTGGGCAGGACACTGCAGTGTGCCCTGCCCAAATACATGACATCACACTAGGTCATGCCTCTAGCCAACCCCAAACACACCCATATCATCACGCCACTTATGTCTGGACACCGCCAGCCTGCAGCTTGCAAGACTGATTGGCAGAGCAGGGAGCCTTTGGCTTCCTTCTCCACCATGGTTTTTCACTGTTTACACATTCTAAAAACACACAAACAGTTAAATAAGCAAAGCCAGCCAAGGAATCGAGGGTATGTTTCTTGTATTCTTGGGACAAGCATACCCCACCTAGGACCCCTAAACTTTTGGGGCCGGCAGGCAACTGCCTAGTGTGGCCAATGGAAAAGATGGCCCTGATTCTACATTGTTCTTGAGATTAATTTGTGTATCAGAATGTCGTGCAGATGAATAGAATTGAATTTGCTCGTGCACATTCATGTTATTGTTTGCCTGCGTTCTTTAAATGTCCAAAAATTTGCGTCTTTTCTGTTTCACATGTATTCCCTACATTTTTGTGGTACAATATTGAGTGACCACTACTTTCAGCAGCACATACTGTACTTGGTAAGGTGGCAATGCCGGATCTCCAAAACTAAAACTGATAGGGAGAATCGGGTAACATTTTCAGAGTCAGTGCCCCGAACATACTCAAAAACAGTTCCAACTTTTAGGGCACCAACGTGAGTGTTCACCAGTGGTTGTTATTATTGTTGTTTATTATTGTTCTTATAATGATGATTAATATTATTATCATTGGTTTTGTAATTATAAATATTATTATTTTTGTTCTTTTAATGATGATTCTGAAGAGGGGTCGTTGATCCAGGGATTCTGATTACCTGATGGAGTCGGGAAGGAATCTTTTCCCTAAAATGAGGACAATTGGCTTCTACCTCATGGGGGTTTTTGCCTTCCTCTGGAACAACACTGTAACACAATAGACTGAACTGGATGGACGTCTGTCTTTTTTCGGCCTTACAAACTCTGTAACTATTATTATTATTAGTATTATTAGTATTATTTAAATGTGCAATTAGTACCAGGACACTGTATATTTAAAAAAGAGATTAGATACATAAGACTGTAACGTTGCTGGTTGTCATGGATGGCAACAAAACTTATAATTAAAAAAAAGCCAACTAGTAGTTGCATGCAAGTTGCATGAAGATTGTATGAAAAATAAATGTAGGGACCTACTAATGGATGACGGACAGCAAGGTGGATGATGACAAGGACACAAATGAAGATGGAAGGATGAATGGCCTAAGACAGGAAGCAATAGAAGCAATTGCATGACAGCTATGGAAGCCTCCATTAGGCTTTCAGCTGCCCTGGTAACCTAGTGGCAAACTCACAATCTTGTTGCGGGGTGGGGTGATCGGAGTAAGCACTGTTCCTCATTCATTTAGAAGCCATAGCCACGATCACTGTGGTGTCTAAAGGGTTAAACAGCAAGGATTGGAGTCATTTTTTCAGAGCACTATATGAAATGAAAGGGAAGCTCAGATTGTTTGCTTTGGGCAACAAAGAAAGTCTTACACTTAGACAGTTTTCATACATGAGGTCCTTAGTGTCATGAGATTTCTATTCATACAGTAAGGCATATACTAAACGTTGAAGGTCTTTATGCCTGAACTGCAAGACCAGTGCTGGACTGGCATGTCTAAGGTCACCAGTGGAGTTGGTTCTTGGGGCCCACCGGTAGAGTTGATTCTTGGAGTCCACCGGCGCAGTAGATTCCTGTGGCTCCCCAGTGAAGTTGATTTGTGGGGCCCACCAGTGGAGTTGATCCTTGGGGCCCACCAGTGAAGTTAATTCTTGGGGCCCCACAGTGGAGTTGGTTCTTGGGGCTCACCAGTGGAGTTTATTCTTGGGGCCCACCAGTGGAGTTTATTCTTGGGGCCCACCAGTGGAGGTTATTCTTGGGGCCCACCAGTGGAGTTTATTCCTGGAGCCCATCAGTGGATTTGATTCTGGGGGCCCATCAGAGAAGTTCATTCTGTGGCCCACCAATAGAGTTAATTTTACTGGCCCACCCAACAGCTTATGTGCATTACTGTACATTCTTCATATACTCTCCCACTTGATTTTTGCCCTTTATTATCTGCCTTTCCAACAACTACAGGTTTGCCATGCTCAAAGGCCCACCGGGATTTTTCCGTGAAAAGTCAAATCCACAATGTTTAAAATCTTCTTAATAAGTCATTAAAGTTTTGGGATTATGTTCTGTGGCGTGTTGAAGCAAAACTGGAACTTTTTGGACCTATGGATCAATGGTATGGCTGGGAGAGGAAGAATAAGGCTGAAAGAATATCCTGCCTATAGTGAAGCACAGTGGGGACTCTGGGTTATGCTCTGAGTCTGAAAACCAGGTCAGCAGGGTGTAGAGGACAAGATGGATTCAATAAATTTTTAGGAAATCCTAGGAAAAAGTATCATGTCTTCTGTGAGAAAGTCGAGGCTTGGCTGTCACTAGACCTTTCAATAGGACAATGATTCCAAGCATATCTCAAAGTCCACCAACACCAAAGAGTCCTGGAAGATTCTAAAGCTACCATCTCGGACACTTGACTTAAACCCTACAGAAAATCGTGGGTGGGATTTGAAAAAGGTGTTTTCAGCTCATAAAGCCAAGAATAGTGGTGAGCCAGGGGCCCTTATCTTACAAGAATGAGCTATACTTCCTCAGGAACACTGCATGAAGCCAGTCTCTAGGATGCATCACATTTCCAGAAGGTCTTGCTCTACTTAGTACTACAAACACTTGTTATGAAGATGATAATTCTGAGACTGCAGGAGTCATGTCTTTGGAATTTGAAGAAACCTCTTGCTATGTCATATATGTTAAGCTATTTAAATTGTTCTTGTTTTTCACAAACAGCTGAAAGTTTTAAAATTTAGCAAAGAAAAAACAACATGTATATATACTGTATATATACACAAACACACTATGTCTCTCACACACACACACTATGTCTCACACACACTCAATCTCTCACACACACACACCATGTGTCAATTATAGGTAGTGACTTTGGGCAAGTGCTGCACTACTGAGGCCATGATGTGTATGCAGGTCAGAATAGGGGCACAGCAAGAGTGTGGCAAGAGTAGGATGGTGAGGGTGATATGCCTGAGATAGCACCAATTTCAGCCCAGCACTCTGCTCCCAGGAAGACTCCTGGACACCATGCTTTTACGGATGGTGCCCGGATGGTGTGGTAAGTGACTGTAAAGTACAGCTGGGCTCCTGCCATAGCATCCAGGAATGGAGCTTGCTCTAATCCCAGCCATTTGACCCCCTAGATGTTGCCGTCTGTAGGGTCTGCGGCATTCAGGTGGTTAACACAGGGAGAGCATTCCATCTGCCACCATGGACATCCCTGCAACATGTTTGCAGGTTGTGTATGGTTGTATTCACACACAGTAGATACTTCTGAATTTGTTAACACAGGGGGCTGTTCTTGATGTTTTCCCACTAACAGCTCATTCTGAAGCCTTTTACACCCACTCTACTAGAAAGCCAATTCAATTCAGATCGAGAAAATGAATATGGTCTTGAGTTGTTGCTAGGCTGCAGAGACAGACAAGCCATCCCATATAATTCTGTGTGGACAGATATGATGGAGAGGGAAAGTCTGAGAGAAGGACACCCAGCCCACACACTCAGATCTATACAATATATTACGCTGAATAGCATACAGAGCTGTGCAACAGCCAGAGGTATAGATGTGCAGTAGACCCTGGGTTCTAAAGAAACATCTGTTAGAGGGCCCACACTATGTATGTGCCATTGATTAAACTGGTGTCTTCTTATATGATAGGGAAACATTGGGCTTGAACTTTGTGAAGATCTAGTGTTCAGTCCCTGGACTTTATGAAGATCATGTCATGTAGATATGGTGTCCCTAACATTTTCATGAAGATCTCGTGTTTGATGCCTAGACTTTATGAAGATCTGGTGTCCTTTGCTCAGACATCATGACAATTTTGAGGTTGGTTCTTTATCCTCAATAAAATATTGCGTCCTGTGCTCAAAATTCATGAAGAACATGTTTCAGGTGCTTTCATTTCCTGTAGACATAGTATATTTTGCTCAGGTTCTATAGAAACGTTTGGTGCATGGATTGAATTCAGATATTGTGTTTTGTGTTCTGACATCATGAAAAAACTGCTGTTCTGTGTTTTGATGTCTTGAAAATCTGGGGTCCTTAACACACTCGTGAAGATATAGGGCGACATGTTGAAAGGGTCATTTTCACTGTTCTGACGAGAAATGCGAGTGTTCTGCCTTTTTTTCCCTATGTGTGGCGCATCGTTTGGGCAAGTTTGGTGCACCAGACACTCTGCAATGCGCCAAAGATGTGGAGGCATTCTGGGGACATTCTGAGGGGTTTTCTGGGGGCGTGTTGTACCACATTCATAATATTAGACACATTTCTGAATGAGATGCGACAAAACTAGGCGCACAACTGCTCGAACAGCCAGGCCAATTTGGTCTGCCTGAGCCTGAGTAGTCTTAGGCTATGTTCACACGGCTTAACTGCGGGGTGTACAGTACGTCCCGCAATTACGCCGGGTGTTCGGGAGCTCACGCCGATCGGCACATACCCCCGCGATGTGGGGGGGGGGGGCCGGAACCCGCCGGCCCCATAGACTGTGATTACTCGCGGCGCGTAAGCGCCATGAATACATGACATGTCAATTATCTCCCCGCGCCTACAATACAATCATATTGTATACACAGGAAGAGGAGGCATAATCCATAGTTCTCTATAAGAACTGTGGATTACCGTAATGATTGGGGCACATTTCGCTCGTATTAGAGCGCAGTACGCTCTCAATACGTGGCGAAATGCGTCCCAAAATAAGTCGTGTGAACATAGCCTTAGTGAACTAGATTTGCCATTAGGACAAAAAATATCCCTTTTTTCTCAACTTATAACAGTAAAATAACAAAAAGTAATTTAGAATAGTTATCAAACTATACAAAATTATATTATAGAAATTTAATAATAAATTATATAATATAGAAAATTAATATAAAATTATGTAATAACCCAAAAATATAAAATTTTCTCCCATAAAATGTATTTAAAATTAACATAATCTGAAATTAATTTTGTATTAAATAATCTAAATTAATTAAACCCATACAGCATCAACCATAAATTCTCTTCTCAATTGTGTATTTATGAAGTTAGCGTAGTGTTATCAGTGATAACAAACACATCACAGCAGGCTAGAAATAAAAGAAAAGGCGTTAGAATAGCATGTCAGTGAATATAAACTATGGTAGTGATCCTGCATGGTGCACCACTAGTCTCAGTGAGACCTGTGGTGTTCTGGCTATAAAGGCTGACCCACTGACATACATTTTTCTGAACACAAATTAACATACTATATAAAAGTATAAAAAAAGGATTTTGTAAGACTTTAATATAAAAAAAGTAAAAAAAATATAAAAATCTCCACAACATTTAGTATTTACAGACAAATTAGAAAAGCAACTCAATGAACTGTTTTAGCAGCCATTGTCAAACTCTGGTATTCATTTATACATGTTTGGCACATTACTAATGCACCAAAGTACCATGGCGCCAAAACTTTATGCTAGCCGCAATTTATGAGCAGACATTCACCACTTTCAAATATTCAGGCGCATTTCACACTGGTTTTGAGGCTTCAAGTTCCATACATGTTGTCCATAGTGTCCTCTATTGGAATTCATAAAATTCGAATGTCTGGTACTTTGACTTAATTAGGATCTGGTATCCCTAATCCCTTAAAATCTTGTGTCCAGTTGTAAGCCAAGTATCGAGGCAGGCTTTCCGGAATACAACGAAGTCACGGACGAAGGAACCGACTTCAATACCAGTTCAACCACAGGTTGATTTACTGAACTTTTTAGGAAAGTATGATGGACAAATCCTCCTAACACTTGTGTACAAACCTGTGTCCAGCCCCTGTGCTGCACAGCGCACCGTCTGGAGTATGTCATCAGGATACACAATACATTTACCTACCCGTGGGGTTCGGAAAGGTCGAACACCCTCTACCATTTAATACCATACAAAGACAGGAACAATCATGTGTGGTGCTGTTCACGGCGTGCTCGTGGTGCAGCACAGCAGCTTACAACTTATCCAGATATACCTGCTTCCCCCCAAAATATACATATAATAGAAATTCTCTTGCAGGTGAGCCGGTCGCATGAATGGCAGTGCTATAACAAGTCCTCTTCAAAGGCCCAAATCAGTTGCTGCTTGAGGTGCAGATTCCCGCTGATGGAGCCGATATCCCAAATGCAGCCGCTCTTCTCAGAGTGTAGACAGCCAGACTCCTCTCTCTCTCCCTCTCTCTCTCTCTGGAGCAACTCACAGTCCAGAGCCTAACAGATTCAAAGAAAGCAGAGTCGATCCTCGCCCAACTCCTGTCCTCTCCTGATCTCTCTGTGTCTTCGCTGCTTCTCCTAAAATGGCTTCTGTCTTTAGTGTCAGTTATCACAGTTCTCTAATTTGCATACAACCGAAATCAGAAACAGTGGCATCTTGTGACCAAACAGCAGAATGCAACAGAATATTTTACAATTATATATGATTTTACTTAGAGACCCCCATGAGGCTGTTCCACTATCCCACATAGTAATTAGGCTTCATGAAAATGTTATGTTCGGTACCTGGACTTCAACAAAAGCTGGTGACCTTAAAATCTTCATGGAGATCTGATTTCCAACACTTGAACTTTATAAAAAGCTGGTATCCCGAATATCTTCATTAAGATCTAATATCTTGTGCAAGCACTTAGTCAAGATCTGGAGTTCCTAACAAGTATATGGAACTCTGTTTTACAGTGATTACACTTCATGAAAATCTGTTGTCTTCTGCTTTGGTTTAATGAAAATTGGGTGTTCATAAATTTGTAAAGATGTGATGTTCTTTGCTTTGACATTTTAAAAATATGGTGGCCTCTGGTTGGACTTCTTGAAAATTTTATGTTCTGTGCTTGGGCTTCATAAAAATCTAGGGTTCTGGGCTTAGACTTCATGACAATATTGATTTTGTGC